>KK117902.1:263109-311481 GCA_000611955.2 Stegodyphus mimosarum
ATATATATATGTTTATTATTGTATTATTTGAAATAAATCTACGTTTCTATGAATATTGATTTTTTTTTTCAGCCCGCCTAAAGTTAAACCTTATTTGTTTGGCCCAAGTGTACCTATGAGTTTGACATCCCGGTTAATCTTTACATTATGGTAACTTGGCGGTTTTTTGGCGAAAATTTGGCGAGCAACCTTGCTACAGCAACCTACCAGTTTGTTTGGGGGACGCCATTTTGTTTTCACGAAGTAAAGGTTTTTTTTTTTTTTTTTTATTAACTCAACATTTTTTCCAACAATCTGCTAGCCGAATTACGTTTATGCTAGAATTTTTATGGAACAAAAGTGCTTAATCATGACGAAGATTAGGTGCGAAATTGTTTCCAAGTGCTTATTAGCTAAAATCACGATCGGAATTTTCCGAAAAGTAGTGGAACAAACGTGCACAGAAATTTGTTTTTACAGGGCAAATTTGTATATGAAACATGTAAATAATTTTTCTCGTAAATTAGAAAAATTTCCACGAAAATGCAGGAAAATTTTGTGAATCTTTGAAGCTGGTAAAAAAGGACATATATGAAATTACCTCATCGCTAAAAAGTATGTATACTATGCAAGCTTTTATATGTTCAGCTTGCATATACCCTTTCCAAGGATGAACATTTGCACGTATAAAATAAATAAAATATGCAAGATATTACATTAATTTTCTTTTCCCTCTAAATTATCCATTATAAAAGTCACCTGCGAATTTATAAGGCAAACATTAAAAATGGTTGCAAATACTTAGTGTCAAATATTTAACTTATTTCCATGCAGGTTTACTTGTACTGAAATGGATTGCAAAATGCTACAAACGCATAATGCACAAAATGACTATCATTTAATTAAAATATAAATAAATTAAAGAACACTAATTAAAATATAAATAAACATATACATTAAATTAATAAAAATTATTGTTATTATTATAATTTTTATCGCCTTACTAAAATGTCGCCAAAAGTCGCCAAACTATCAGTTACCATAATGTAAAGATTAACCGACATCCCTGATGTAAGGTAATGGAAACAAAACATTCATTGTTAATTGCTGTAACGTAAATATGCTAATGCAACCAGTTATTCTTAAAATATTCTTTTACGTATCAAAATCTTAATGTGCATAACCCTTAAATAAATCCTATGTGCTTTTACATATTTCCAAAGCTTCTCTCCTCCAAGAAATAAATAAATAAAAGAACCTTTTTTTAAGCCAAGTATTGTAATTCCGTTTACAAATTTTGGTATTTCAACTCAGAATTACTTTATGTTTAATGACAACTGATTTGACATAACTTTTCTTATTTTTCTACCATTTACTCTAAACCTTTCACCTTTTTACCAATGAAGAAACGAGAATCCCTGCATCTGATCCAACAGACGATTAAAAAAAATACTAATAATAATAAAAAGAAAATCTGAAATGTTTCAGATTTTAAATTACGTCTGGGCGTAATTACATAAGGGGCGTAGTTTTAACATTTGGTGAATTATCTTTATTTATTATGTATGTTCTCCAGACTTAAACTATAAAATTCAGTTCAAGAGCAATATCGCAAAATAATTTTAAATTGAGCATATCTTTAGAATTTTCGGTACACAATCTCACGCGCTGGAGATAAAAATGTTTCTTCTGTACAATGTTGCTGTTCGCGCCTGCGCATCTGTAAGGTAATCTGCACATGCGCATCTGTAATGTCATGATGAGACGAGTTTGAGAACTGCCATCGACGGTGTGTGAGGGCTGGTTATAGCCATGAGTTAATGAGGAGTAATTGTAATTTAAATATGTGTATTAATAAAGTAACGAACCAGCGTACTTGTTATAAGTGTGGTGATCATTGAGCTATCGACATAACATATCTGGTCCGTCGAGCCGGAGAACTGTGAATTGATTTTATGCGTGAATGCATAGTGTTTCGGTTTTGAAAACGTTGCGTGAAATTAATAATCATCGAAAACGCAGGAGTGTTTGTGTTTGCCAGTATTCCCTGCTTGTTCTTTTCAACGAATAGTGCTAATTTTGGATAAGGATATTCATCGAAAGTGGATCACTGGAGAGGTAAGTGATTCCTCTCTTGCTAATTCTGTACATTCTGTGATTTGTTCTGTTATAAATAACAATGTTATTTAAGGGTGCTAAAAAAGAAGATTTAAGGCTTATTGCCTTAGAAATCAATCTAAATATTGATGAAAAAATGACTATAGCAGATTTAACTGATATGAGAACAGTGAAATTTTTAAAACTAAACAAGATTTAGTAAAAGAGATAGCAAACTCTATTATAGAAAACAGGAAACAAGAAGAGCAAAAACAGCAAAAACTTGTCGAGTTAGAACAAATAAAACTTGAAAGATCAAAGAATGAGTTAGAGTTGGCTAAGCTTAAAGCAGAAACAAAACTTGATGGTGTAAACGAAATCGAAACAAAATCAGAGTCACTAGATCAATTAATTAAAAGTATCAGAACTTTAACTGTAAAAATTCCTATACGTCCTGAAAATTGGGGTTTTTTCTTTTCGTCATTAGAAAGAGCGTTTATTACAAAAAATGTCTCGGAGAACTATAAGGCAGAAATTCTGTTAAATTTGTTAGGAGATAAAGCTTCGAATATAATAACCTATTTACATGATAAAGATATCGCGAATTATGAAAAAGTAAAAGAAGTAGTTCTGAAAGAGTTTCAACCAACACCATATTCGTGTTTAGAAAATTTTAGGAAAACTGTTAAACAACCACATGAAACTCATGTACAATTCGCTTCACGTCTAGTAACTAGTTGGGATTATTATTTAAAATTAAGGAAGGTAACTGATTTCGAGACCCTGAAACAACTGATAGTTTCAGACAGGTTATACCAATCTTTAGATAAAGAAACGGCTTCTCACATTTCAGTGCGGCAAGGTGATTCATGGTTTTCACCTAGTGAGTTAGGTAAAGAAATCGATTTATATTTCACGTCACGAGGAAAACCTCTTACTGAGAGTTCTCATATTAATCGTAAATATAACAGCTCAAAAAGTGTAGCTAAAGTGTTTTTGTCAGATGTTAAAACAGAGAACTGCATCTTGTGCCATGAGCATCACGGTTTGGCAAAATGCCCATCGTATTTAAAATTACCGGTACAAGAAAGAGTACAGGTTGTGAAATCTAACAAATTATGCTTAATTGTTTACATATGCATTCAGTATCAAATTGTCCATCTAAATATTCTTGTTTTTGTCAAAAACGACACCACAAGACTATTCATTTTCCCAAAGCAAATATCCTAAAGGAGAAGGAATGTTCTTCATCGGAACAAAATAAAAACAAAACAAATGTATCTGACTGCAACGTTCCTAAACGAGATGACGCATCGACCTTGAATGTTAATGCGCAGGAGTTCGTTCAAAAAGCATTTATTAGTAACTATTCGAATAAACAAAATACAGTTTTGCTTTCAACCATCGTATGTTTTTTAATTGATAACGAGGGAAGGAAACACAGAGTAAAGTGTCTGCTGGATGGCGGCAGTATGTCAAACTTTTTGACACGTAATTTAGTAGAGCATTTGCAGTTAGAGAAAGAAAAAACAAACATTTCGGTTTCAGGAATTAATGATGCTACTTTCACAATAAAGCATAAAATTAATGCTTCTATATGCAATAAAGAAGGAACTTTTATAAAGAATTTAGACTTTTTAGTAATTCCAAAAATATCTGCTGATTTAACACCTTCTCGGAAAATTAAAATTTCAGTGCAAGATATTCCTAATGTAAAGTTAGCAGATGAAGGATTTAATATTCCAGAAAGGGTAGATATGTTGCTGGGAGCGGGAGTATTTTATGAATTTTTGAAACCGAGTCAAATTCGAATGAATAATCCTGATCTTATTTTTCAAGATACAGTTTTTGGTTTTATAGTGTCTGGAAGTATTCCAACAGAGACTGAAACCAGGATTCATTGTGGGTTGGTAAAGGAAGAAGACAATTTAGATAAAACTCTTAGAAAATTTTGGGAATTAGAGAATATTGAAACTATTAAACCCCAAAACAAAGAATCTTTAATTTGTGAGAAACATTTTGTAGAAAATTATACGCGAGATAAAACCGGTAGGTACGTTGTTAAAATGCCGTTAAAGGAGGATCCTGACACTTTAGGAAGTTCTAAAGAAATTGCAATGAGTAAATTAAATTCCTTATGGAAACGTTTAGCAAAGAATCCAGAATATTCAAAATTATATTCAGATTTTTTAAAAGAATATCAACAGTTAGGACACTTGGTTGAGATTAGTGAAAGCGAGGAGACACAAGGATCATATTACATTCCTCATATTGGAGTATATAGGGGAGAAGAGAAGAGTAAGTCGACTCCCTTGAGAGTAGTATTTAACGCTTCTTCTTTGACAACCAAAGGAAACTCTCTAAATTCTATACAGTATAATGGCGGTGTAATACAAGAAGATTTATTCTCAATTATGCTGAGATTCAGAAAATATATTTTTGCTTTCACCGCAGACATACAAAAGATGTATCGAGCTATTTCTATCCATCCAGATCAGAGGAAGTTGCAAAGAATTTTGTGGAAAGAAGGCATTGACAAGCCAGTTAAAAACTTTGAGTTAACCACCGTTACCTATGGTACTGTGAGTGCACCATTTTTAGCAATGAGGACACTTGTACAGCTGTCAAAGGACGAAGGAGATAAGTTTCCTTTAGCAGCACCTGTACTGAGAGAAGATATGTACATGGACGATATTCTGTCTGGAGCTGAGTCGTTAAGTTCTGCATTAGAACTCCAGAATCAGTTAATAGGCATTTTGAAGAGTGGAGGTATGTTACTCCATAAGTGGTGTAGTAATGCTACTGAACTGTGCCAAACAAACGACAAATTATATTCCCTTGGTGAATCAGAAGAATCTAAAGCATTGGGTGTTATTTGGAAACCTACCATCGACCAATTCGCCTTCCAAATTCAGGTGGAAAGCATAGCTCAGCCTACAAAGAGATCAGTGCTTTCAACAATTGCACGTATATTTGACCCCCTAGGACTTTTGGGACCTGTGGTAACAAAAGCTAAAATCTTTCTGCAAAAACTGTGGTGTCTGAAGTTGGACTGGAGAGATCCGCTTCCTGAGACGGAGGCGCAAGAATGGGAAAACTTCATCAAGTCCTTGCCAGCAATAAATAAGGTCAGTGTTAAAAGATGCATACTAATAGAAAATGCAGTGCATATTGAACTTCACGGATTCGCAGATGATTCCGAATCTGCTTATGGTTGTGTCATTTACTGCAAATCCACATCAGAAAAAAGTGCCTTCTACCGAGATTAGAACTGTGTGCGGCTGTTCTTTTAGCAATATTGATGACAAAAGTGAGAAGTGCATTGCAACTAAAGACGGTTGACATCTTCCTGTGGAGTGATTCGATGATTGTTCTTTCCTGGTTACGAAAAGAGCCTTACTTTCTAAAAACTTTTGTGGCGAATCATATCTCAACAATCCAGAACTTGACAAAAGTTCAGCAATGGCGACACGTATCTTCTGAGAACAATCCGGCAGATCTTATCTCAAGAGGGATGAATCCTGAGAAATTGGTTAAGAATAAATTATGGTTCGAGGGACCTACTTTTATAACTGATCAAGAGTATGCTAATCGTGAAATTCCTGTGTCTGTCATAAGAGACGAGTTTACTAGTGAACTTAAACAATCAGAAAATAATGACTTACTTGTTCTTACTGTTGCTGTTAGCACCTTTATTGAAGAGTTACTTAATATTAGTAATAATTATACTAAAATATTACATGTTATAAGTTATCTTTTCAGATTTATCTACAACCTGAAGAGTTCAAACAGGAGACTTGGGCACTTGACAACGGAAGAAACCAACAATGGGGAAATTTTCTTAATTAAGGAGATTCAAAGTAAAGAATTTTCAGAGGAAATTAAATGTTTACGCCTAAAAACAAATGTTCCTGGCAAAAGTAAGATAAAATGTTTAAATCCTTTTTTAGACCAGGAGGGAGTACTAAGAGTGAGCGGCAGAATACAGCATGCTAATATAAGCTTCAACAGTAAATTCCCAATTATACTGCCTAAAGGTCATAAATTAACTAAACTCATTTTAGAATTCTATCACAAACGATATTTTCATTTAGGGCCTACTGCTTTGCTTCATTATGTGAGACAAAAGTTTTGGCCAGTTCAGGGTAAGGCTACTTGTAGAAAAGTTGTGCACGATTGCATTAAGTGTTTTAGAGCTAAGCCCATTGGAGTTGAACAATTAATGGGTGACTTACCAAAAGAAAGGGTGACACCTGACTTCCCATTTAACTGCTCAGGTGTGGATTTTTGTGGCCCATTCCTTGTTAAGTATAAACATCAAAGGAAGGGAATTTACCATAAATTATATGTATGCATTTTTATATGCTTAGTCACGAAAGCCGTTCATCTCGAAATTGTCACCGATTTAACATCAGACGCCTTTGTAGCGTGTTTAAAGAGATTTGTGGCTCGTAGAGGCTTATGTTCAAAACTATTTTCAGACAATGCCACAAATTTCATAGGAGCAAATAAGGAGATTTCTAGATTACGCAATTTAGTTTTAAAACCAGACAATCGTCTTGCTAGTTATATGTCAACTGAGGGAATTATGTGGAACTTTCTTCCACCGAGAGCACCTAACTTTGGTGGGCTCTGGGAAAGTGGAGTTAAAGCGTTTAAGTATCATTTTAAGAGAGTTTTGGGTAATTCCAGATTGAATTATGAAGAATTCCTAACAGCCGTTACCCAAATAGAAGGAATTCTAAATTCAAGACCGCTTGTACCTCTGTCGTCCGATACTGATATCTGTGATGTATTAGCACCTGCCCAATTTTTAATTGGCTGACCCTTAAATACTATTATAGAGCCAAGTTTAACTGAAGTTAAAGATAATCGATTATCTAATTGGAAAAGACTGACAAAATTAATTCAAGCTTTTTGGAAGAAATGGCATATATAATATCTGAATAATTTGCAACAGAGGTCCAAGTGGATGGTAGAAAAGGATAATGTAAAAATAAATGAGTTAGTACTTCTGAAAGATGAAAATCTACCGCCTCAAAAATGGGTATTAGGCAGAATAATAAAGCTTTATTTTGGTGAAGACAATCGGGTAAGAGTGGTTAAAGTCAAAACTCAATCTGGAGTTTACAAAAGACCCATTTCAAAGATTTGTATTTTACCTATTGATAAGTAATTTTTTTTATGTAATTACTATTATTATGTAGTTACTATGTGTGTATGGCATTCATTATCATTGTGAAGTTTATGGTAGAATCTGTTAATTTTATTGTTTAAAAAATTTTAAATTATGTATTTTATCTCTTAATGATTAATGTACTTACTATTATTTTATGTAGTAGTCTTGTTCAAAATTGTTTGTAATATACGTGTTTAAATTTCTTTATAATATATCTTAATTACAATAGTTGAATGCTACGCATTGCAACGCGGGGTGGCATGTTCGCGCCTGCGCATCTGTAATGTCATGATGAGACGAGTTTGAGAACTGCCATCGACGGTGTGTGAGGGCTGGTTATAGCCATAAGTTAATGAGGAGTAATTGTAATTTAAATATGTGTATTAATAAAGTAACGAACCAGCGTACTTGTTATAAGTGTGCTGATCAATGAGCTATCGACATAACAGTTGCCATTGCTCGCTTTGAAATCCTTGAGTTTGTTAATCAAAATTCGTTAGTTTTACAAAATATGAAATCGACAATAAAACGAATTTCAAATTTGGGCTTCCAGATGCCTGTATTCGCAGTAGGATTACGTCAATCAAAATTTGATGGCTCTAGCTACTGTTGTTTTATCACAATGCGAGAAACATACATACACTTATGTAGATTCTTCATTATTTAATTTCTTTAAATATAATACAAGGCGATAATATTTGATGGCAACAGTTTCAAAACTGAAACAGACATTCAGAGTGATTCGACGAAAACGAAAACAGTAGTCCTTCAGGGACAAAGCCCCTTTAGACTAAAAAAAAAGGAGTTCTTATCCATGTGCGATTCTCAAACCGGACTCCTGATTCCATTATCAATTAATCAGGGTCCCCTTTGATGTATTTTTCTTGAGAAGACCACAGTATGCAGTGGATTCTTGTTTTCTCTGCTATGAGCTGCAACGGCTCTTTGCATAGATTGCTTTATGACTCTATATCCATTCAGATATCAATCTGGAAACTCCACAAAATTAAGTTTCGAAATAACTATTTCACTATTTTTTTTTTTAAATAATTGACCATCAGCTGAAAAGTATTATTTTTTTCAATCATTTTCATTTACTTGGGAAATTCCTTGCTGTGATCTCCAAAGCACTTCTTTCCTCAATTTTAAAATTGTCAAGGTTCTGTTTTCAAATAGCATATTACATGAAATCATGGAGTCATGAGTTACTTTAAAAACTATTTTTGAATAAATACGAATTCCATTTTAAAGAATATTACATATTATAAATATTTTCTTTCACTCCTTCTCCAAGGTAGAATTAAACATTTTAATGACGTGTCATATCGTGTCTTCTCCTACCTCAGTGGGGCGGTTTGTGCTGAATAATAAACATAAAAATCCCTTTGTTTCTGTATGAAGATAATTTATATCAACATCATTGCAAATCTGTAGCCTTTTAGCTGCTTGTTGCTTCAAACCATTGGAGATGTGAATGTCAAGAAAAATTATTTGCGTTGGAGGGGGGATGCTGAAAGATTTCCAGTTCTGTAACATTTCTATAATCACACTAGAAGTGTATGTTTGTGAAACAAAACTGATATCGGTCAACAACAGAAAGAAGGGGAAGGGGAAAATTTTCCTTGTTTTGTCATAACAGGCTTTTATAGTTTTAATAAGTTAGTAGTATTGTAAAATTTGAGAAGGAGAAATTGAAATAGGCAAATTGTAATGTTCAAATAACGATGAATAATTTATTTTATTATTCAGTTCATGTCACAATATCAGTAGATTTATAAATGTTTTATTAGAAACTAGAATGCTAGAAAAAAATTATTCTTTTAATTCAAGATTTATTAAAGTGATGATAAAGGTAAAATATGATAGTATATGAATATTAAATTATCATAATAAATTAATGTGTAGAGTCATTTTTAGGATTTTTTTGAAGCAGTAGTCATGAAAAATGAACAATGCCCTCGCCAGTACTCGAACCTCGGCTCTCTCGAATACACGCCGAGTGTGCTGACCATTACACCACGAAGGCATGCTAAGAAGGTGGGAGAAATACCTTATATACTCCCCCTTTTTAAAGAGCGACTGGGCATTAGAGGACCCATTTGCCAAATCCTGGTGGTGGAGAATCTTCATCTGCCACCATTTTTTAGTTCGGGCGCCACTGTAGAGAAACTAATGTAGAGACATTAGGTTATTTCGAAGGAGGAGAGATGAAAAATGAGCTGTGCTCTCGCCGAGACTCGAACCTCGGACCTCTCGAATACGAGCCGAGTGTGTTGACCATTACACCACGAAGGCATGCTAAAAGAAGGCAGAAGAAATATCTTATAAATCTTTTAAAGTAGTGACACTAAAATATAATGTTAGGTAAATGTTTATCTAAATGCATTACAGATTGTGGAACTTTAATATAAAAAATCGTATTTCTTGCAGAAAAAAATAAGTTTTACCAAATTTAAACTTGTAGGTTGATTTAATGCTTGTTGAATATTTAATGACTGATGATATTGCAGTATTATTGTAAAAGGCCATCACATACATTTTACATGAGGGAAAAAAATTACTTTGCTAGCCAAAATATTCAACAACCGTGTAGAGATATTAAGTTATTTCGAAGCAGGGGACATGAAAAATGAGCCGGGACTTGAACCTCTCGAATATGCGCCGAGTGTACTGGCCATTGCACCATGAAGGCATGCTAAGAAGACGGGAGAAATACCTCATATACTCCCCTTTTTAGAGGGTGACTGGGGATTAGGGGATCCAGTCGCCAAATCCTAGTGGTAGGGAATCATCATCCACCACCTTTCTTAGTTCAGGCGCCACTGTAGAAGCATTAGGATTGTTATGAAGCAGGAGTCATGAAAAATGAGCAGTGTCCCCGCCGTGACTCGGACCTCTTGAATACGCGACGAGTGTGCTGTCATTACACCACGAAGGCATGCTAAAAACGAGGGAGAAATACCTCATTAAATGTTCACACATAGTATGAAATGTCCATTAAGCACTGGTTGATTAAATTATCAAGATGGAATTATTCTAGAATATTAGATAAGATAAGCGTGAAAAGTGTGCATTTGAGAGTTATTTTATTTCAAGAATTTGAACTTGGATATTCTATTGGAATGATAGTTAAAAACATTAATGCAGATTCAGACTAGAACTAAAAATGCACTCAATTTAGAATCTCTAAAGGAATTAAATGTGAGAGAATCTATAATTTGCAAAGGAAATAAATGTAGGGGAATCTATCTGCTAATGTTTGATGTTCAGCAATTTTCAGTGAGTAACTAAGAATTTCAGTGTGAAATAACTTTTCAAAAATGCTCACGTAGTAGCAAGAAAAGTTAATATGCATCAATCAGTTCCTCTTCCAACTGATGGAATTGTATATGTGGGTGCTGTTTAAATTGATTATTATTCATTAAATGCCTATGCATTTGCGATCATGAAATAAAGATTTGTTTTGCGATCATGAAATAAAGATTTATTTTGCCATCATGAAATAAAGATGTGTATGCATTGCTTTCTCAGCTGTGATTTAAAAAAGAAAAAAGTGTCATATTACAACTGTAGATGGCAGCTCTACCTTTAAATGCAGTTTAACGTGGTTCAAATGCTCACCATATGAAATTTTAAAATTTTCCCCATCCGTAATGTGAATATGATCCAATTTTCCTTAGAAAGTCTTCCATAAATGCAACCTTTCCCTTAGGCAGATAGTTCGCAAGTACTTTGCTATTCTAAATAATCCTTTAGATAACAATGGACCTCCAGCACTGTCCAAAGTCACTTATGGAAATTGTTTCTTCTATACATTTTCAGTTGGGTTTAAGGAGATCATTCATCCGTATGGACCATTATTGTGTGGATCTACAGGTTACACACTAAAAATTCTTAAACAAGCAGTCTGCATGCACACTTGATGTCATTTCTTTGCGTAAGAGTAGATACGTTAGCAATTAATGTGTAAAGTATTTCAATCTCCTTATTTCTCAGATTTTAATGGAACGGATCGTAAATTTTCTTGAGTCTGGATTTGTCTATTTTCAGCTGAATTAGTAAGATAGATTAGTAGAATAGAACTATACATGGATTATTTTATTATGAGCTTATTTCCCAGCAGCTGAATAAGCTAGAGAATGAATGCAGAGAATTTTCTTTTTATGTAATGTAAGCATGTAAGAGTTTCATACTAATTTTCTTTAGGCAGTAATCTAAAAGCCTTTCTAAGGCATATTATCCCAGAATATTTTTATCATAAATAATTTATCCTACTTATTTCCAAACAAAGGTTTGGCAGAAAAGACATTATCTACAATTCACATATATGCTATGCTTATGGTACCAAGTTTTTGTAAATTGTAGGGAGGTAAAAAAAAAAAACCTAGCCCTAGGATGTACAAAATGAATTTTCTAGAAACTTTCAAGATATTGCTAGTGTCTGGTAGGGATAAATAGCCTTTATATCTGTGGTATTTCTCAAGCTAGTTTCGCAACCCTAACATTTATTTTGCATGGAATTGCTAAGTATTGTGATAAAGCTATTGAAGATAAATAGAAGAAGAAATAGAAATATATACAAACATAATAAAAGACAAAAACTAAATGCACAAAATTATTCTAAATGAATAAATAAAAACAAATCCATATGATACTAAATAGGCAGGAATTAAATTAAAATGAAATGTAAAGAATAAACAAGAATATTTCGCTAAATCATAATATATGCATCTATTACAAATCTTCAATTTGCACTGAAAATCATAATACCATAACTCTTATAATTTTTATGGTACTTTTTTAGGTTTATAGTTTTAAAATGAAAAACATCTTTTTAATAATTCAATGAATAATATTGAGTATAAATATAATACAATTAATAAGGAAAAGTATCAAACTAATTTTAAAACGTTTTTATAAACTTTCTTAATTTTAACGAAGCAACGTTTACAAAATTTACCCGATTCCTTAATTTGTGTTTTGTAAATAGAGACGCAGCCGTGTCTGATAATTTTTCTGGTCGAAGAGAAGATCTTATATGATTTTTAATTTAAGCTTACTGTAACTTCTAGCAACATAAAAAGCATTCTGAATACAAATAGAACTGAACTGTATTAACAAATCTTTCAAATACATTGCTGAATTTTTTAAAATAATCTATATATATAAAGAGGAAAGTTTGTTTGTTTGTCCTCTAATAATCAGTCACTGCTATATGTATCGTCACGAAGCTTTCTACAATTCGTTTCTGATTCCTGGAAAAGGTCGACGTTCACTTTTTTCCAAAAAAAAAAAGTAGCTAAAATCAGAGATATTAATTAATAAAATTCACCCATTTTTAATGATTTATTTTTAAAAAATCTGAAATGTTTCAGATTTTAAATTACGTCCAAAGGGACGTTTATTTAACATTTTGTGTGTTACCTTTATTTGTTAAATACCATGTTCTTCGCACTTAAACCATAAAATTCAGTTCAACAGCAATATCGCAAAATAATTTTAAATTGAGCATATCTTTAGAAATTTCGGTACACGCTCTCACGCGCTGGAGATAAAAATGTTTTTCTGTACAACGTTGGTATTGCCGGCTTTGAAATCTTTGAGTTTGTTAATGAAAAATTCGTTAAAGTTTTAGAGAATATTGTTACGAATTTCACATTTATTTGGCTATTTATTTAGAACTGTAATTAAAATTCCTTTTTATTTTCCCGTGCAACGCACGCAGATGATTTTTGAAGAGAAAGCTACGTCAAAAAAAAAATGCATACATTTATTCAGATTTTTCATTTTTTTAAATTTAATGCAGAGCGATAACATTTAGTGGCAACAATTTGAAAAGTGATACGCCGTTTTTGTGTTTCCGACGCAAAATCGCAAAACGAAAGTAATAGTCCTTCGGGACTAAATCCCTTTGGACTAAAAACTCGGGAAAACGATAATTTTCGACCTCATTTGTCCGAGTGGCAGCAGTCTCGCAAACCGGAGATCATCATTCGTTAAGTGGTGCTCGACCCGAAGGCCTTTACCGCTACATGTTTATCATTCTCCTAAGGACTTGTAAAAGTTCGTTAAATTCCATAAAAATGGAAAAGTCCTGTGCACTTATAATAAAAATGCAGTCTTCAGTAGAAAAAGTTGGTCAGGCGAGGCGCCATGTATCACGGATGAAGTCTTCGTTGGATAAGCAATAGTAGCAATTAGATATCGTCATCATTCGAGCTTGTGCTGTCGTACGAGAAAGTTGTTTTCGTCTCGTCTGCTGCTCCCGCTACGGATTATCGTCTGACCCCTTGTGGATGACTCAGCGCACACCTGCCTTTATACGTCTGAATATCAGCTTCACGCCTGCCGTTCTACGTTTGGATTACAGCTGCTGTGCCTGCTTCCCGGCAAGTATAACTCGTTGGATGTCTTTCTTGCGTGTTCGCTCCAAGTCGCGGCGTCGACTGCGGTGATCATTCGAGTCTCGTGAGTCTCAATCAGGTCTCGTGAGAAATTCAGTTGCAAGGCTGCTGAGAAGTTTTGCGTCTTCTATTAGATTTGAGATTGCAACGTCTTTTACTCTTTTAGTTTTCCTTGCGAATGACATCTTGGGCTGATGTCGGGTCGAATTTACAGCTAGATCCTGCGCTCGCGCATACAACGAACATGGAGGATTCTGCACATTCACATGAAACTTCTGATCATGACTGTACGGAAACTTTAGCAGAACTTTAGCAGTTTATTCACATCCTCAGTCACAAGCTAACTTTATCGAACAATGCCAACTCCACCAGGCAAGCTTACTCGACATTGAAAATGCCTTAAATCAAACATATGTTGGACTTTCACCTATAACTATCAAAGAACTAATTTTGCTACTTGCAAAAGCCACCAACCAATTAAGAGAACAAGAAAATGCTCAAGCTACTGCAACAATCAATGAACTAAAAAGTTCTAATGAACTCTTACAGACGCAAATAAATGACTTGAAACAATACTGCGAAGCTAAAAAAACTGGAGGTGAATTCCGTAAACAACGGAAACGACGACTAAGAAAATCTTCAGATTCTGAGAGCGACAATGAAGAACCAACTAATAACAAATTTCAAGTTCTCCAAACCGATAATGACTCAATGAACTTGGATGATACTGAAGATAACCATCCATCCACTTCTAGCCAACTAACTATACGTGCCACCATTCCAAAACTACAGTGATTCCAAAAATTACCAAGAAGAAATTTCCTACAAGTAAAGCTCAAAAGAATGGAGTTCCATCCATAACAGTGGATAATGTTATCAAAGCCAATGAATTTCTTGCAAATTTAAGTAACCAAACTGGAAGAAAGATAATGGGCACTCTTAAAGGAGACAGACTACAAATTGAACCTCCTGATGCTGACTCTCACCGCTTTATTCACAAAGTCATAGGAAAAACACATATTAAAGCCCATACATTTCTTCTGCCAGAAGAAAAAGTGATTAAAGTCGTAATCAGAGGCCTGCCAGTGACTATGAACCCTACTATATTGTCCAAGAACTAACAAACCAAGGCTTTACCATTAACCATATCACAGTCATGAGAAACAGAAAGGAAAATAAGCCATTGCCTCTTTTCTTAATTTGTTTTCCTAAGACTGAAGCATCAGAAAACATTTATCATATTAAGCACATCGGATATATGAATGTCACTGCTGAAACTTTAAAACGGAGGCCTGGCCCTCCAGCTATCGTTGCCAGCAATACTTCCACAGCTCACTTTTATATACCCGTGACGGGTTTGTGTGCGTTGCGGGAGAAAATCATGAACCTAAAAACTGCCCAGTTGACAAAAATAAGCCGGCCATTGTGCTGGTCCACTTCCAGCTAACTTCTCCCAGTGTCCAGCTAGACCACAACAAACCAAGCAGAAATTCACACCCAGCAACCCACCAACCAAAAGTCCTTGGAATTTACAAGACAATAACTTTCCACCTCTAAATAAAGAAATGGATTCTCCAGAGCCTGAAAATACAAAGAACTCCGACTTATCTGAAACTCCAACACAAGTTCCACTTTTTCAGACTTATTTAATTTGGGTTCATTAAAAACAGTATAGACTGTTATTATAGAAGGCCTCAAATCTATAAAGAAACAAACCTCGCCTATAGACAAAATAGGTGCTATTGTGGACATTCTTGACAAAATTAGTAATTGCCTTTAACATGCCACGCAATATTAATCTGAGAAACATGAAAATTCTTTCATGGAATGCTAATGGCCTATTTAACAAAAACGACGAATTAGTGATTTTCTTCTGGAACTAGAACCTGACTTAATTCTTAATCAGGAAACTCATTTGAAACCTGCACTAAAAGTGCTTTATGCAAACTATTCGACTTACCGTGCGGACCGAGAAAACAGACGCGGAGGTGGAATCATCACTTTTGTTAAAAGAAGCATCCAACATCAACTCAAACAAAATTTTTCTACCTCTTCTGAAGGTAATACTATCGAAATTCAAATTGAGCGCAAAAAATTCATTATCTCTAATATCTATATACCTCCTAATAATAGTCCCATCATTTCTGAAATTCAACATCTACTGGATTTTAACTCACCTGCTTTAACTGGAGGAGATTTCAATACTAAGCATCAATGCTGAAATCAAGGAGCTGGCAATAGAAAAGGAACAGAAATTTTTAGCATGATTCAAAATAAAAATTATACCACTCATGCTACTAATGAACCTGCGCATTACGGCTATAATAGCTCTTCTATTATTGACTTTTTTCTCTCCAACAACCTCGACTATAATTGCCAAATTTCTGTTAGCCAGCTCTCTCATCTGACCATAATCCCATCCTTCTTGAAATTAGCATTAATAGCTACTTACCTTCACTGGGCAGGAGTATTGGTGTCACAGACTGGAAGAAATTCACAAAACTTATTTCAGATACCATTCCTGGAAATCCCAAAATCATCAATGAAGACGATATTGAGTCTGAAATCAAGAAGTTTACCGCCTGTATTCAACATGCTATCAATTTCCCCACCAAAAAATTCATCAGTTCCCATCCTTTTCTTCCTCTTCCAGCCAGCATAAGACAAAAAATCTAGTGCAAAATCGTATTAGGGAAAACTGGCAAAATACACGAGACTCGAGGGTCAAAACGACACTGAACGCTCTTCAGCGTGACATTAAAAAGGACATTAGTAACTTCAAGACACAACGCTGGCGAAACTTCCTCAACTCTCTCGCAACTGAAGATAATTCTTTTTGACATTGCTAAGAAATTTAAGAAACCCTTCAAGCAAATTCCGCTACTTCGTGGTACCAGTGGAATGGTTTGTTCTGACGAAGATAAAGCTAACACTTTTGCAGATATACTTGAAGAAACGTTTACGCCCAGTACCAACCCTTACGACGACAATCATATCTCCAAAGTTAATGAAACTGTTAGTACCTTCTTAAAAATCCCAGGTCCTTTGAACTTTACATTCCTCGCCACAACTAAGCTGGTTGCCGATTATATTAGTTCCTTAAAACCAAAAAAGTTCCAGGTGTTGATGGTATTTCTACCAAAGCTCTGAATCATTTTCCTGTCAATGCTATCACTTGTTTTACTAAGATTATCAACTCTATCATCAAATTCTCTTACTTTCCTAATGTATAGAAACATGCCATCATCGTCGTCTTCCCCAAACCGCATTAAAATTCAACATTTCCGCAGAACTACCGCCCTATTAGCCTCCTCAGCCAACTTTCTAAAATAACTGATGAAATTATTCTACATCATCTTAATCAAGTTATTCCACAGAGCTCCTACATTCCAGAAGAATAATTTGGCTTCCGTCATCTTCATAGTACTAATCACCAGCTGCTTCGTGTCATCAACTATATTACTGATAGTTTCAATTGTAAGTTCCCAACCGGAGCCATTTTCCTAGATATTGCAAAAGCTTTTGATAGGGTCTGGCACCGAGGACTTATTTACAAACTTATCAAGTTGAACTTTCCCGATCATTGTATAAGACTTATTGCTTCCTATCTCCAAGACTGAAGCTTTGCTGGGAAAATTGGCAATTCTGTTTCTCCCACGAGAAACATTTTCGCTGAAGTGCCCCAAGGGTCAGTACTTTCATCATATTTATATATAACATTTACACTTACGATATTCCTAAAGACCGAGAAATTACCATAGCTCTTTTCGCAGATGATATTGCAGTTATGACCCAAGCTTCTACAGTTATTGCTGTCCAGCTGTTTTTTCAACAGTATCTCAATCATCTAGGAAAAAGGCTCACTTCTTGGAGGATTGCAATTAATACTGAAAAATCAAAAGTAATTATTTTTCGTACAGGACAAACAAATTTCACTCCACCAAGACCTCTTCTATTTGATGTAGAAATTGACTGGGTTGACGAAGTCAAATTGTCAGGACTAAGTGTTCTGAGCATACTTTTGGCGAACATATTCGTGAAGTAGTTAAAGTCCTGATCTTGAACAGGGAGCTGAATGCAGCTATGTTCGGTGGTAGAATACTGTGGTTAAGTGGTAGAATAACTGCACGTAAGAAGGATTTAAAATCCTATTTTATTAAACCACTATTGTTTACAGCCACTTCCCAACTCGGGAGGGATAGCAGGAAATAATGACCGCACTTGGGTCTAACTTGAACAATCAAATAATTTAAAATAAAGTTAAATAGAAATTAAGTAGTCGTTGCTCACAGAGCTATGAACGCGAGGTTGGCCTCTGTGCTAAACTATTAATGATGCCTAGCAAGATTTAGCTAATACTAACACACTTAGATTATTTCAATAAGTAATAGCGTAACAGTGCTAAGGCTTAGAATTTAAATACTAGCTAATCAGGTGGATGTCGAGCAGAGCCGCAATGATCTGAGACTAAAAGCTCTCTCACACTGAGAAGTTCCTCGCTAACCTTTAAATACAAACTTGACTCCACTTGAAATTAGCATAAAGCTGAAACGCGCGTTCATTCTAACGGGAAGTGGAAATAAGAACTTACAGGAACGAGAAAATTAAAATAAAACTTTGTGAGTTTAAACTAAAACCTTACAAAATATCTAGGAGACATTCTAGATAAAAAATTGACTTTTCAGAAACATCTCAGGGAAACTGTGAAAAAAATTAATATCACGCTTGCAACTATGCGCCCACTTCTTGACAGAAGAAGTCATATGCCCGTTTCAAATAAACTCATCTTATGTAAATCTATACTTCGACCAGCATTACTCTATGCTAGTCCTGTCTGGGGCCATGCTGCCAAAACTCATCTTCTACACATCCAAGTTCTTTAAAACAAAGCCCTGAGAGAGATTATCAGCGCGCCATGGTTCATTCCAAATTCGTATATCCAAGCGACTTCAAAGTACACACATTCCAAAATTACATTCAAAAACTTGCCAGAAATTTCTTCTATTCTGTTCTCACTCATCCTGACAACTGAGCTCTCTTAGATGCTCTCCATTTCCCAGAGAAAAACGCAAATATCCATCTAATATTCTCCGTCCTTATCATCTGTTACCCATACTTGACACTTCAGTTCACTGATTTGGACCTTCTACCAGCAACTCACCTTATTCGTCGACTGATGGCGGCCACTTGATATATACTTACGTCTTTTTGTCCATACTAATTATTTTGTTCTACCGATGCTCTTCACCAGATGCAGAGTATAAGGAAGCAATGCTTTCTGAAACTCTAATTCACATATGAGAGATGAGATGAGAGATCTCGTCAAGCATATCTTTTCGCAATGGCATATATTTTACACATTATTGTAGATTTGACACGGTAACGTACAGTAAAAATAGAAAATAATATTTACAAGTCCGAGAAATTTTTGAGCTTTCGTCTGAGTCGAAAGTATCTATATCTTAGTGCTCATAGGGAGGTACACTGTCACGTGATATACGAATTTACTGATGATAAAGTCAGTAGCCTTAGTACCGGGCAAAGTCCATAATAAGATGAAAATGATGATAAAGATGAAAATAAAAAATCTAGATTAGTTCTACTAGTTCAAAATAATAAAATGTATACAAGAACTACCATCTAATATTATGATGTATAGTTCTGAGCCGTTTATGCGACTGTTCGATTAGATAGTCGCACTCCCCTATGTTTTTTAATAACTTCGTGAGTGGAGGAATCATATTTTTCGTAGAATTTGAATGTAATCTTTAATAATTCGGCATCTAATGGTAAAATATTTAGAGAATTATGGATGGCAGTGTTCCTAACGAACCGCGGAGAGTTTTACTCTGAAAACTTTGAAGCTTTGCCCTGTTTTAACGTACAGTAGCAACCCACGCCGGGCAAGGCCAACTGGATCTAGATATCTAGTTGGCTTTGCGCCGGGGCAGCATATAGAATTATGGGTCGGATTGCCTATAGAGTGTTCTTTTAGTGTTGATACTTAACTTGGAATATTTGCACATTAAAAGGTAAATGCTCATTAAGGCACGTTGTGCTTTGTCTCTGATATAATTAGCATGAAATTTGAAAGTTAACTTCTGGTCGAGATAAACACCTAAATATTTTACTTGGTGGTCACGTGACGCGATTTGTCCGTTCATCTTAATTTCTTCTAAGTCTTGAGGGATATTTCATTTTTTGAAGTAAATGATTTTTCGAGATTAATTTTTATTTTCCAACCTTTAAACCAGGCTGAAATGTAATCAATGGCATTCTGTAGTTTATTTCTTGCATGATATGGATTAAGTGAGTGACATAAAAGTGCTGTGTCATCGGCATAACACGCGGTGAGAATATTTTCAAATATAAATTATAGAGAAGCGGAGAAATTACCGACCCCTGTGTAAACTCGCGTGAACTTTTCTTGTGGTGGAATAGTTAACTTGAATCTTAGCTTAAAAAGTTCTATTCTTTAAAATATCAACGATTAGATGGATGATGGCAGGTGTGAAATTATAATTCATCAGCTTGATGATAAGACCGTGATGCCAAACTTTATCGAAGGCTTTCTCTACGTCCATAAAAATAGCAGCAGCTACTTCCTTTTTATTAAAAGTTTCACCTATGAATTCCACGATTCGGGCGATCTGCTGAATCGTTAAGAATTCCTGGCGAAATCCGAATTGATGGGTTTTGATGATGTTATTTTCATAAATAAAAATGGTGAGTCGAGACTCGATAAGCCTTTCGAAAAGTTTGGCAATCGCAGGCAGAAGACTGATCGGTCTAAAGCTACTTGTGAGATTTCCAGCTTTGGCTGGCTTTTTAATGACAGTTAGAATGGCGTTTTTCCAATTTTTTGGGAATGTATTAAGTGTTAAACACGCATTAAAAATATTTGTAATAAGGAAGATGCCTTTCCTTGCTAGGTATTGCAGAGCCTTCTTAGTGATATTGTCATATCCAGATGCTTTCTTTGGACTAAAATTCTTTACAGTTTTCTGTATTTCTTTCGGAGAAGTCGGGTTGTTTATATTTTCAGGATCTTTGCAGAGAAAATCGGTCACGTGATTGATAATATTGATATCATTCGGGTGTGGAATCTTATTATGGACTTTGCCGGTACCAAGGCTACTGGCTTTATCCTCACTAAATTCGTATATCACGTCTATTTCCTATGAGTCTACTTCCTTATGAGCCTTAAGATATAGATACTTTCACCTCAGACGAAAGCACAAAACTTTCTGGGACTTGTGTATATTATTTTCTATCTTTACTGTATTTTACTGTGTCAAATCTAAGATAATGTGTAAAAGATATGCCTGACGATATCTAATTGCTATTATTGCTTATCCAACGAAGACTTCATCCGTAATACATGGCGCCTAACCTGATCAACTTCTTCTACTGAAGACTGCATTTTTATTATACGTGCACTGGATTTTTCCATTTTTATGGAATTTAACGAACTTTCACAGGTCCTTAGGGGAATGATAAACACGTAGCGGTAAAGGCCTTCGGGTCGAACACCACTTAACGAATGATGATCTCCGATCGAGTGTGGGAAATTACTTAAAGTAAACTGTTGTTCATAGTTATCAGCAAAGAGGTTGACAATTTTCTTAGGATGGTAAATTTTAGTATTATTATCATCTAGAATGGGTCCAATATTGGAGAGCGTGCTTCGGGGAGCTTTAGCAACTTTCCACACGGAGTAGTCGGTGTGCGAAAGACTTTTAATGAAGTTATTCCAGCAATTGTTTCTGTACTTTTGGATAATAAATTGGGAGCCGTTATCGGATATTACCCTAAGGGGTGGACCATATTTTAGAATGCACTTATTTAGAAACGAATCGGCTACAATTTTCGCTAAGGCGCTTTTAAGGGGGACTATTTCTACCAACTTTGACAAATGATCGACGATAATTAATAAATATCTATTTCTATTACTTTCAATTTTTGAAAACGGGCCCAGTAAATCTATCCCAATTATTTCATTTGGAAAAGTAGCTCTTATGCTATTTAGATACCAGGCCGGCAATAACTTACATCGTTAATTGACTGGCATGTATGCCTGACCTGACATAACCCATTACTACTCTTTGGAGTTGCGGAAAAGAAACGCCTCGCGTACTCTTTGCACCTTTTTCCGAATTCCTAAATGACCAGCAGTAGAAGCATCGTGTAATTCCTCTAAATTACTAAGTTGCTGGAATGAAGTTGCCGGCTGGAATGACTGGACTTATTTTGCTCTTCTCATTTGTTGTTTTAGTATTAAATAATAGTTTGTTGACTATTTCATAGTTTCCCGCTCTATTCCTTATGGCCACTATATCCGGATGATCAAAATTATTCGGGTCTTGCAAGTATGCATAAATATGCCTATAGTTTGGATCAGGTTTTTAATTCAGCAATAATTGTTTCCCGAGAATCTAATACTTTTAATGTTAATATGGCACATTTTATTTCTTTTCCTTATTCATCTAATTTTATTCGAGATAAAGCATCTACTACAGTGTTTTCCTTTCCCGGTGTGTGTTTAAAACGCTATTCTTTCCTGTGTGGGTTTAATTATCAAATTAAAGTCTTGCAATTTTAATGCCTATCTTATCAATCGTGGCAATAAATTTTTGCCGGAGTATAGTCGTCTCACGGCGGCGGGATCTGAATACACGACTATCGGTGCCTTACCGAAATAAACTCTAAAAGCACCGCTAAAAGTACGGCCAAAGTTTCTCTTTCAGTTGCCGTGTGATTACACTGTGTTTGATTTAACGTTTTTGAAAAATAGGCCACGGGCTGTTGATTCTGTGCCTACCGCACCTATAGCAAAATCCGAAGCATCTGCCGAAGTTTCAAAATTTTCGTCCCCTCCGGAAACTTTAAAAGTGGCGCTTGACTTAAAGCAGTTTTTAGTGTCTAAAACGCGGTGTTAGCCTCAGCTGTCCATGAAAATCTCGCTTTCTTTCTTTTCAATCGTAACAGCGGTTTGACTATCTGTGCAAAGTCCTTTATAAATGTTCTATAATAAGAACACATGCGTAAGAAAGAAGAGAGCTTTTTCGCCGTATTGGGAGGTGGTAATTCTTTATTGCAATCACTTCCAAGTCCTCAGTTTCAATTCCCCGTTTCGAAATCTTATAGACTAAATACCTGAGTTCTTCTGCCGCAGATTTACACTTACTAGCATATATTTTAGGCCTGCGTCTCTGAATAACGTAAAAATTTCATTTAAATCTTTAATGTGTGCCTCAATATTTTCGCTTGAGACAATAATGTCGTCGAGATAAACAAACGCGGACTTACCGAGGACAGATCTTAATATGATATCCATCGTTCGCTGGAAAGTCGCCGGGGCTCCACATAAGCCGAAAGGCATTCTGAGAAAAGCATAAGTGCCTGATTTCGTGATGAATGCTGCTTTTGACACATCCTCGGGTTTCATAGCTATCTAAAAGTACCCTGAGGTGAGATCTATCATGGTCATGTATTTGATTGACTTAATGTTTCGTATAACTTCTTCAATAATAGGCAGGGTTAAGCGGGGTACTTCGTTAAACTGTTTAATTTTCAATAGTCTATAGCTAGCCTCCAAACCTTAAACTTTGAGGGAGGCATATCATTTTTTTTCTGGAAAGCAATACTGGACTAGCATAAGGACTACTTCTAGGTTTAATCATTTTATTTTTGAGTATGTGCTGAATATGCTCCTCAATGATTTTTTCCTCTATGCGACCATATCTATAGCCTGGCCTTCACGAGCTCTTCACTGAATTTCATGATTCGCTATATGAGTGAGGCCAGTTGTTTCAGAAAACAAATCAGCAAAATTACCAACTTTTGTAATTTTCGTCTGTCTTCGGTTTTCACAAGTTCCAGGCAAAGAATATGTATTGTTAAGAATAAAAACTTCTCCGCAGCAGAAGTGGCTCCGTCCCAATGCAGAGGGAAACAGTTGCGCATGCGCGAAATATCTGTCACCGAAGCTCGAAACCGGCCTCGAAGTTCGAAGGTCAGTTTATCAAAACCAAATATCATTTTAAATTCCTTTAAACTTTAAAGGAAAAGAAAATATTTCTTCGCGCAAGTAAATTAATTAATGGATTAGTTATTTTGAGCAAAAAGGTAAGAAAATCCAAGTTTAATTTATCGCGAAACGTCAAAAAAGAAACGTTTTGTCAAAGAACGTTTCTTCTTAACACGTGTTCCTCAATTTCCTGTACACATCACGGAGGGAGAAATTCTCGCCGCCAAGTTCCATCGCCAAATCCCTTGGCGAATTTTCCCTCTTCTTTGCATCGGCGAAATAGCAAACTGGTTTACATTACGTCTATGGAACCTTTCCTTCTTTACATAGACTTTCTTTGTTCCAGGTTCACATTTGGCAGTTCCACAGCTTCCACGGTCATCGGACTCATATGCAGTTGTAACGTTTCATTCTGAAAACTAATTTGAGTCCTACTGTCTTAAAAAAAACAGTGCTTAGAATAACTGAATATAGTGCTTAGAATAGCTTGCAAATTACGCACAATAAAAAATATTGATTTTTGAACTTCATTCTTTATCTCCACCTTAAACGTTGCTTTACCTATACATGAACAATGTTTGCCCTGCGCTGCAATCACTTTAGTATGTGCTCTTGTATTTTTAATTTTTCGGCGTAGCTTTCTCTTAAAATTTGTCACGCGCTGCGTTGCACGGGCAAATAAAGCAATTTTAATTACAATTCTACTAAAAATGTCCAACTGAAGACGAAATTCGTAACACTGCCACTTCTTAAAGACTGCATGTCCCGAACAGTGCAATTCCTGGACAAGAATTCATATTTACAACTGAAGCATCAATTCAATAATACGCATTACATTACAGTAACAAACAATATAAACAATGATTGCAATAAGTAACTTAAAACAAATCAAATACTAAATAAATAAATGAGTGCACAAATTTAGAAAAAAAAAAGGACTATCATCTTATACTATTTACATTATATACACTACGTACTACAGCCATAGTAAGTTTCTAACTTGACGTAATGAACGACATTAGGTTTAGTGTTCGACGACTTACGTATCCGAACCACGTCGTCATTCAGCCTGTTTAGGACTGTGTATGTACCATCCGAAGGTGATTGAAGTTTAGGACAGAGTCCTTTCCTTCAAATCGGATTCCTCAACCACGCCTTGTCTCTTTCGTTGAATCCATGTTCATTAGCTCTTGTGTCGTAGCGGGTCTTCATTTCCTCAGAGTTGACTCTTCTCTCCAAGTTGACGCGCTCTCGTACAAAAATTGTGCATCACTTCAAACAGGGCCTGGACATCTTGGATATATTCCTCAGGCGATGAAGGCACATCCGAAGCGCGACCAAACAAGAGATCACCAGACAGACGAAGATCACGACCGATGGGCATCTGGGATGCAGAATAGAAGGTAGTTTCGTGTTTCTCTTCGTTCCTAGAATCATATCCGCAGCTTTCTAGGCAGTTCTTTCAGACAAGACATCGGCGTTTCCAGGTGAGGATCCCTTCTGCTGATGGATAGTTATGTCCTCTCATGCTGAAAGCAGTTTGTTGTTTTTGAAGTCTAAGGAAAAATTGTATTACGCAAGGATCTGTAATATCTGCCACATATACCGTGTGATAGCAGGCGGCACATCCAAACGTGACGTTCACGTTTAACTTCCCATATATGTCGATTTTGTCACCAGACGCAATTTGGAGAGTAATACGGGATGTCGTCCAAATAACTTTATCTTTGAATTGCTGAGTTAAATCTTTCCGAATGATGGTAACATTAGCTGCTGTGTCAATCATTATATTGTAATAAACTCCATCAATATGCACATTGATGAATAGTTGCCATTACCGTTGCCACTCACTGCAGAAATCTTGAGCCCTTTGAAATGGGTTTTTTCACTATTGTTCAAACTCCGCTCCGCGATATGGTCATTAATTTGTTTCCTGCGTCATTGCGAGGAAATGATCTAATTTTCCATGCGCTGGAGCGTTCTGTACGTGGCCTTCAGCTCCGCATTTTCAGCACTTTGGTATCTTGTCACTCCTTTTTCGTCTCATGACATTTAATTGTCTGTTTAAATAGTCTGTCTTATTTTCCGTGCTCTGGAGTGTCCTGCAGTTCCTTCGTATGTAGCATTCAACACCGCAGCTCCAGCATTTTAGAATTGGTTTCTTTTCACTCCCGTTCCGTCTCAAGGAACTGACTTGTCTATAAAATCATCTATTTTATTTTCCGTGCCCTGGGGTGTTCTGTAATTCCCTCGTATGTGGCCTTCAGTGCCCCTTTTCCAACACTTTATAGCCAGTTTGTTCTCGCTCCTACTCCGTATAAAATCATTGACTTGTCTGGATAAATCATCTAAACGAGCCATCAATTGATCCACTGGCTCGTGGACTTCCACAGCTCTGACTGGTTGGCGGTCTCTACGAGTTGCTTGCTGTGCTGCCTCGAATTTCAGAGCGTACATCAGAGCGCTTTCCAAATCTTTGACATCTGTCATTCGCAACGCTTTCTATATTTCAGGATCCCGGATGCCATAGATGAAGCACTGCAGGGACAGTACTTCCCCTTGTTTTTCTCGGGCACTTAGAAAAGGCAAGTGACGCAGCCTTTCAAGATCCGTGGCGAGCTCCTGGAGTGTTTCCTTGGGCTTCTGTTGACGCGATTTTAAGTGACGCCTGATAGTCGTTTAACCCTTTGAAGGGCACCGGTATAAGAAATATACCAGATGTTTGTCAATTTTTAACCTCCT
This sequence comes from Stegodyphus mimosarum, assembly GCA_000611955.2. Lineage (NCBI taxonomy): Eukaryota > Metazoa > Arthropoda > Arachnida > Araneae > Eresidae > Stegodyphus > Stegodyphus mimosarum. The sequence continues at coordinate 289,541 of KK117902.1, forward strand.
AAAAGGTGATAATTTTTCTACGCCAAAAGTTCTAATCTTGAGTTTCTAGTGTTTTCTTTTGATTCTAAATGGCAGCACTACCCTATGATTGCTCAATATTTTGCAATTATGAAATTAATATACCTCGTTTTAAGGTATCATGTTTGAAGGTTCATAAATTGTATTGAAGGGGAAGAAAAAATAGAAAATCTGCAAATGTATGACGTACAAATGCTAAATATTATACATTTGCTGCATTTAAATGAAAACTGTTAATTAAAAGAAGATTATTTATACGATTTTAAAACCGGTATATAAAATATACCGGCGCGCATACAAAGGGTACAATGCCAATAGATGGCAGCACCAGGCATTTCTCTATTCTGTGGGATGACACAAATTACTCTATATTATAATTATTTATGATGTAATAATTAGTTATTTTTGATTAATTTACCAGTTGTTTTCGATTAAATATTATGTTCATTGGTGGATGGGGACTTTACTGACCCTGTGATAAGTATAAATAAAAGTATCTTAGTTTCTTTTGATCCTTAGTTTACTCCAGCTAAAATTTTAATTTCACCACTTTACACTTTCCCTCGAGAAAAACTTCGATTTCAAAACTGTCGTCTGGCGTCAAAACATCATACAATTGTAGGGGTTAAATGTGGCATGTTAGTCCTGAAAGACACCCATTGCTTCCTGTTTTCTAAAACCTTAGAATGCAGTGAAAATGAAAAGAGGTGATTGATAGCTAATTTGGTAGTGCGGGGGGTCAAGCTATCTCCACAATGGGGCAGTGATAAGATCAGACAAAAGGAAATTTCACTTACAAACACGGGAAAAAGGAATGCACTTTTGCACCTGCTAGAGAAATGGAAAAAATGCTGATTTGAAAGCTTGCTTTTTTTGCGTTATGGTATCCACGTCTTTGTTAATTTCAGAAGGAGACTAGGGAACACAAGAGAAACTTTTTCCCACGGTTAGGATATAAGTAACAGGTTTTCGAAATGAGTCTTCACTATTGGTGAAAGGTGCGAATACATAAGGTCAGTTTTAGATGCAAACATTTATCTTCGGCAGTTTCAGCTTATTATACTAGTTCAATTACAGCATGATATGGTTTACGCATGCAGTGATATATTTGCTAATTTTTTTCATTAAATGATAATATTGAATTTAAATAACTTTCAAAAGCTTTTTACCCCATATTTTACATAAGTATGTTCAGCTGGGTATCATCATCAAAGTTCATAAAATATAAATTTTTAAAAAAAAATTTTAATTTCTAGTGAAATTTTAAAACGTTTTGACTTCAGATTTACATAACTATAACCAAGCACTCATTTTTATAGACACACATCAAAAGTATGCAATAATAGATTTAGAAAACAAAAATTAACTATTGGTAGCTCCATGGGAAAAAAATGTCCTAGAAGGGCACCGGTATAGCATATATACCGGCTCTCAAAATTCAGGATTTCCCTCTAGATTTTTTTTAAGCCTTAATTTTGTGTTCCTAGGGTCCATAAGATATAATTCAAGCAAAATTTTACCACAAATTAAATTCTTTTATATACCGCCCCTCAAAGGGTTAAGCATTTCTCCCCAAAGACCACCTCAAATGTGCTGGATAAAGCTTGTAAGGTTTATCCTAAGTTTATTAACAGTTATTTTAAGTTATGTCTCTTTCCTATTCATCCTAACTTCAGCTTACAATTTCCTGCCAGAATATAATTTCAGAAACGCAGTTAATGCAAATGAGTAAGAGTACTATTAAAGTCGATGTTTCGCCGACTTCATGAGAGACAGTCTGATTTTCCTGACTAGCGCGCATTTGCCTTTTGGCTACGTTCTCTCTTAGGATACTACGCTCGGCCATACTTTAGGCCTTTGCTTGGCTTCGCCGATTTAATTAATATTTAGGGACCAACTACTTAGAATTCTGAGAGCTTCGGCTATATCTTTCAGATAGCTTTAGATAAGCTTAGTTTAGTTTAATTTCATTCTTGGGCTGAAGTTCAAGCCCAAGTGTAGGCTTTGTGGTAGTTTCGAGTTAGGAACTGATTGTAAATATTCTGAGAAATAAAGGGTAGCTAACCCTTCTTAAGTCTGACGTATTTACTCACACATTTAAGCGTTTATTCGCTTATTAGTGTTTGCGAGGTTCTGAGATTGAACATTGAAATTAAATAAGTAAAACGCCACAAGCTTTGAAATCTAGGCTATGGTTTTCGGGAAGAGCCTGAAGAATATCGCCTACGTCTGCTCTCAGAGAAGTGGCGAGATGACAGGTCTTAGTTTGGGAATCCCATCCATTCGCTTCCGGCACTATTGAAAATTCTGTCTTATACACTTGTCAATTTCAGGGAGGAACGAGCAGGCATGGGTAAAAATGTAAAACCATCAGAATTGCTCCCTGCCGTCGCTACGAATTTCTTTAAGGTATCAACTTCCTTGGCTATTGTAGATATGCTGTCGTCAATTTGTTGTTCGATTAGTTGTTGAACGACAAAAACTCTTTCTGCAGTTTGTTGCTCCACCGCAGAAACTCTTTCTTGAATTTCTGCAACTTTGTCTTCAACTGTATCTACTCTTCCGTCGGTAGCATCGAAATTGTTTTCTATTATGCAGGTAATTTCTCTTTTTAATTCCTCTTGACCTGCTTCAATCTTTTCTTGTACAGCTTTCATCTTTGATTTAACACATTCTCAGCCCGCTATCATCTTTTTTTAACGGATTTTTGACCCGCTTTTACACCTTCTTTAAAGAATGCTTGTCCGGCTTCTATCTTTTCTTGAACCGCCTTCATCTCTTCTTTAACGGTTTGTTGGCCCGCTTTTATCTCTTCTTTAAACGCAGTAAAGGCTGCTAATAACCTAATAACTGACTTAATTGTTCTAACATCGCTCTTGTTACTGGCATTCAACTCCACTCCTGACACCAAAAAGTGTTGCGTGCGTAGGTGTTCGTAATAGATTGAATGCACAAGTCCGATAAAATAATAAAATTTATTCTTATCACAAGAAGTATAACAAAACGCTGGATTTTTCCTCAAAGATATTCGTACAATATCACAATATCACGCAGTATAATAAGTAGTTATATTTTAAACTACTAAAAAGTTAAATAGAAAGCAATCCAAAGCACAGAGAAATCTAATTCGATCAACAAAATTATAGCAGCTTATAAACAACAACAACAACAGCGCTCTTAAACAACTACTGAGCTGAGATGTTTCTCTCCGGCTTTTATAGCTTTTTAAATAATGCGCGAGGGAGTTCTAGCAATTTCTTGAAAACAAAAAGAGTAGAATTACGGTTAAAACTAACCAGTAGTCAATTACATTTATTCGAATTAAGTACCATTTACAGAAACAAAAACTCTTATTCAATATTAAATGCAGATGCTCCTGTATTTTTACTTTCCCAGCGTAGCTTTCGCTTAAAATTTATCACGCGCTACATTGCATGGGGAAATAAAACAATTTTAATTATAATTCTACTAAATATCTAACTAAATACGAAATTCTTGACAGTATTACGATCCGTACGCATTCAACAATATGCAAGACTACTGTAAATGTAAGTTAGTTTGAAATCCGAATATAGCACAATTTTTGAATTGATATTTCTTTTCTCAGGTATGAAGCTCTTAACAGAGTAATCTTAGGACAAAATGGCATAGGAAAGTTTTTGCAGGAAATTTTGCGCACTTCAATTTTGTTACAAAGTATTTTTCTGTGGGTGTGATAGTTTCCAAGATATAAGGACAAAACTGAAAAAAGGAACATTTAAACCCCTCACTCTTCTCAAGCTCGCTCCCCACCTTGGGGGGATTTTTACACACATTAACCCAAGTCTAAAGGAAGCGTTTGATACCAAAGTTCTAAAATTCTTTTCTACCGATTTGTCTGATTTGACTGAAAACAAATACATTTTAAATACAGGAATATTTAAAATGAAAATGGCCGTGTTAAATGCTAAGGACGAAAATATGCAATATTATTCCATCACAAATTAATGCCATGTGGCTTTTGTTCAGTTCAATAAAGACAAAGAATGTGGCTGTTTTCACAATGTAGCTATGCATTTTTCCAATAGATCACTTATTAAACCCCTATCACAGATGTTTCTGCTACTCGGGACTAGATGTCGAAAGGGACATTTCTAAGAACCAGCATTTCCATGAAATCTGCGTAGCTAGATTACCATTTTCTCTTACTAAACAGACTTGAGCGCCAAACACTAATTGATTATCGCTCAGATTGACAAAAGAGACGTTTGTTTTCAGATTGCTGTATCGTTCTTACGGAAGCATTTCAGTCAGTGCTGGCTCGTAATAAGCAGTATGAAACTGCAGGACCCCCTATTTCCTCTTATTATTATTCTTAATATTTAATATAATGTGCCCTTTTTTCTTTAATTCTTTCTTTATACTTCTACAATATGTAATCCTTAAACGTAATTCCAATAGCCATCCTCCAGTTTATGAAAAAGGTAGGAAAGTCTTTGTACGGAACTGCGCGCTTTACAGTTCCAGCGGCATGGTGTTTGGCTGTTCTGCGCATGCACACACAGAAAGCAGCACTCGAGCCAGGGAGAGAGAAGAGCACTGTCTCTCTTCCAAGGCCGAAATTCTGGAAACGTGATTTCTTTTTACTCCGTGCGTGTCGTATTTGGCTGTTCTGCGCATGCGCACTTAGGAAGCACCGCACAAGGCCGAGAGGAAAAGCGCTCTTGCAGTGCCGAATTTGGAGTGCCGTTGGGAGTTAAAAATCATACACCGTTTTTTAGTTAGATTATTTTTCAACTATTCTATTTGATTCATTTTTTCGGTTCTTTTAGTTTACAGAAAACTTTAACCATGTCCGTACATCCTCAAGTAATAAATTCTATGACTGTAAGTGAACTTCAAGAGCTTTCGTTTTCACAACTGTCTCTCCATGAGAAAATTACAATTAAGAAAAGAAGTCGTTCAACCTATGATATTCTCATATGTCAGCCAGGCATAAGCAACAAGAAGAAATATATTCGTAGTTTCAATTCTGAATGGTACCAAAGGAAAAGTTGGCTTCCCGGTTGTGAAGTAAAAAATGCTCTGTTTTGCTTCCCCTGCTTGCTGTTTGGAGGTGATATAACGTGGACAAAAGATGGTTTCAGAAATATAAACAAAGTGAAAATAAAAACTGAAAAGCATGAGAAGTCAAAGAAGCAGGTTGATAATGTAGTTTCACTGTGACTTTTAGGAACCGTTGGTATTAAGGAGAAACTTAGCGAGGAATACAGACTTTCAGTCTCAACATAACATAAAGGTTAAAAAGAACCGTGTAATTTTGTGCAAAGTAATAGACTGCATTTTCTTTTGTGGAAATTTTGAAAATCCCTTACATGGACATGATGAAATAGACAATTCAGTAAATCCAGGGGTATTTAGAGGATTAGTAAATTTTGCATCTAAATTAGATTCAGATTTGAAGAATCACTTAGAAACTAGTGCAGTCTTCAAATGTGTTTCTAAGACCATTCAGAATGAGATACGTGACTGCCTATTTCAAATATACCATGAGGAGATAAGGACGGAAATTAGAAACGCTTCTTTTGTAGCTTTAATGGCTGATGACAAAACAGATGTTTCGGAACACACTCAGGTGGTCCTTATTCTACGGTAAGTCTTGAATGGAGAAATATTTGAGCGCTTCTGGTAATTCTTTGTTCCAGAAAATCAAACTGCAGAACAATTGGACATAATTCTTCAAGGAAATGGACAAAAATTGATAGCTCAGACATTTGATGGTGCAAATGTCATGAAAGCCCCAAAAAGCTGGAATTCAACCAAAAATAAACGCAGTTTATATTAACGCCCATTTCATTCACTGTTATGCTCATCAGCTTAATTTATAAATGAGAAATGCAGCAAGTATTTCCCGAAACGCAAAAATATTTTTTCTATTATTCTGGATATTCCAACATTCTTTTCAAGATCATCGCAATGTGTGTCCATTCTAAAGAAGCATATGAACGTTAGCATTCCACGTCCTTCCTCCTCAAGGTGGAACTTCAACATACGGGCCTTAAACACAGTTCATGAAAATTTGCAACGTTTAAAAAATTGCCTTGCTGAAATTCATTCAACATCAAATGCAGATTAAACTATTGCAGAGGCAACAGGAATTTCAAAATATCTAAATGATGATAATTTCAAGTTTTCGTTAGAGCTTTTTTATCAGATTATGCCTCATGTTGAAATAATATATAACCAAACGCAATCCAGAGAAATTAGTGTATTTAAAGTTAATGAATATATAGCCAATTTCAAAACTGCTATTTTAGAATTAAGGAACTCATAGTACTGTGAGAATTCTTCAAAGACACTGATGGCAGAAGCTAAGGAAATATGTAACTTTATATGTATTGATATAACGGACAGATATTCTTCCACTAAACACTTAGCAGCTGCTAAATTGTTCAACAAGAAATGCTTCGCTAGTTTTATGAATGAACATCCTGCAGAAGAAATAGTACTTACCACTGAAGCATATCCAATGATTGACAAAGAAAAGCTTGAAACTGAACTAAAAGTATTCTATTGTAGGTCCGATATTCAGGAATACTTCAAATTACTTGAGCTACTGACTGAAATTTATCTTGGAAAATAACCTAGATGTTGACAATTCCCATAACTACATCAGAGGCAGAACGCTGCTTTTCATCATTGAAAAGAATGAAAACTTTTCTAAGAAGCACTATGAGTTCAGAAAGACTAAATTCGCTTGCAGTGCTTTCAATACAGAAAAATTTCCTTAGTTGTCATCTAGAGATCAAGGAGAAAATTATTGATCTTTTCGCGCAAATTAAAGCAAGAAGAATTGATTTCATTTTTAAATGAATAGCTAAAGATTGAACTGTAACAATTTAGGTTAAAGTAATTAAGAAATGTTTAATTTTTCTCTTGTAAGATTTCATGGAAGTTTCAAAATAAATTTTCTTTTTATGCATGTTTCTTTCCTTTTACACAATTTTAAAACAAAGGTTAAAGTTTTTGAAACAGTACCCCAACTAATTTTAGCTACGAGCCGCCACTGATTTCAGTATTTTCTTTTGACATTTTAAACTTGATTGTTATCATGAAAGATTAAATGTAATATGAGTGAAATACATACAAGTTTTGTTTGAGCATTTTCATAAATACTCCACTATATCAAAATAGCACATATTCTGAATTTTATAACTTCTTTCTCATTTCTTTCAACACTTAGAGAAAAACTTAAAATATATACAACAATGAAATCTTTTCATTTAAAGCATTCAGTTAATAATAATGAGTTATTTAGCGGTTTTAATGACTTTTTTATGCTTTAGGAGTTTTAATGACAAGCGGAATTAGACTCTGTTTGTAAGCATTTGCTGATTTTGTAATACTTTTAGCAAGATTCATATATGTCTATTTCAGTTGCTATATTGTTACATTATAGTCATATTTGTGCCCTAATGTTACCTAGTAAAAAATAAATAACTCAGAGTGGTCAATCAATTTTCTAAGTCCCTTCTGAAATAGTAACTATGAATATGTATATAAAATATATAATTAATGCTAACAGAAAGTGAGACTGAAATAGATAATCAGTTTTTGTAATTTTTCTATTGTAATTTGTAGATAAAATTATCCAGTTGAAATATGTTTTTTAGATGTGAGCAGTGACTTTGGACATTTCATATTTCTCAAAATAAAAACATGAAATGCAATATTATTTACTTACTGAACTCTTAATTTTCTATTAATGTAATGTGTACCATTCTTATGCACAAAATAAACTTATATAGACTCACAGTAATATTGCTCGTTGAATTCTTATTTTTCTGTTCATGTGCAGAAGTGAGTGTAAAATAAAGTTACACAGATTAAAATATATAGAAATAGAAGCCAATTTTATTTACACAACGAAAAAAAACCATATTTTGTATTTTGAAAAAAAAAGGAGAGAGAGAGAGACATAAAAAAAGTCAGGTATGACGAAAACTTGAAGATCAATTGCTGCATTTTTAATTTTAGCTCTTCTCTTTTGCGCAAGTCCGTAATACACTCTTAAACAACAAAAAAAAAAAAGAAAAGAAAAAAACGACGCACCACGACGCAAAGTAGACGCCGAGAAGATATAAAGTAAATTGGACACAAATTGATATGCATACAAGCTTCGACGGAAAATGCAAAATTTTACATTTTGGCTGCCAATGAATGAACGGTTGTCGATACAGCACATCTGATCTGCGCAACTGGCAGGATATCTAAGAGGAGAAATTTCGATTCCAGATCCTAAATTCTTCACGAATTTCAATTTGTGTACTCTGGTAGACAGTAACTATGCCTCGCATACAGCTGCGCGAACGACATGCGCAGATGTCAGAATTTGAGAGAGATCGTGCAGTTGGGCTCAAAGAAGCCGATTGGTCTTGTCGGCGAATAGCTCGACATTTGAGAAGGAGCCTGCCACTATTAGACAATGTTGGCAAGAATGGGTGAACCATGGCCGCACACAGCGTCAAGAAGGAAGCGATAGACAAAAGAGAAAAGCAAAACGTGAACACCGAGCAACCCTCAGAGCGGCACTCACAGCCCCAGATGCATCATTATCATCGATTGTACGTGCAACTAATGCTTTTGTGACCGTAAGGACCATTCATAGACGGCTCACAGAAAGGGGGCTGAGGTCACGGCGCCCCTTGCGCCGACTACCATTGACCTCTGTACAACGTCAAGCCCGTTTGCAGTGGTGTCGGGCTCATTCGCACTGGAATGTAGTAGAATAGTCTTTAGTGATGAGTCCCGCTTTGAACTGAGCCCGATGGCCAGCGAAGGCGAGTCTGGAGACGCCCCGGACAGAGGTGTGATACCAACCTGACTGCCTTCCAGCAGACAGGCCGACAATCAGAAGTGATGGTCTGGGGTGCCCTTTCATTTCATAGCAGGACCCCTTTGTTTGTCATCCGTCGCAACCTTACAGCACACTGCGGTATGACGAAGTTCTAAGGCCCGTTGTTTTGCCCTTCATGTCACGCTCCCCTGGGTTTGCATTTCAGCAAGATACTGCCCGCCCCCATACTGCACATGTTTCTACTGCTTGTCGAACATTACCTTGACCAGCAAGGTCGCCGGATCTCTTTCCTATTGAGCAGGTTTGGAGCACTATGGGCAGGGCCCTCCAACCAGCTCGGGACGTTGACGATCTAACGCGCCACTTGGACAGAATTTGGCACGATATCCGCAACCTCTATCAATCGATGCCAAGCCGAATAACTGCTTGCTTAAGGCCCAGAGGTGGACAAATGCGTTACTGACTTTTTAACTTTGTGAAGCTCTATCACTTCAATAAATCATCCAATTTTCTCAAACTGTAATCATTTGCTTTTCTGTACATGTACATCACTTCCACCAATTTTCGTCCCCATTCGGATAATTCCTTCTTGGTGCGTCTTTTTTTTTTGTCTAAGAGTGTATATAGAAGGAAGGAAGTTACATATTTTCCAAACAGGACATCAGTATTATTTTCCACTTCCTGCAAGTTTAAAAGTGCAGCGGAAGCAGAAGAAATTTAAGTCCTGAACATGGCTATCCTCCCTTTCACGTATGTATTTCGTCAATAAAATCGGTTTCTATTTCTACGGCCCACGATCTTTCTACTCCAGCCATCGCCAAACCCATATAGTATGTGCTACTCTGATGTTAACGCTTTTTGGTACACCACGCTCATAAACAAATAGCAAAGGCAAGGAACATATGCGTTCTTTGGCAAAGGCGATGAAGCAAAGGTCGCCATGCACAAGATTCTGCACACCCCTACGTTTCCCGTTTTAAGCAATCGGCGCAAACCGTAGAAGAAACGGTTTATAGGCTTTGTGAATATGCTCGCCAAACTGGAAATTACTCGTGATTCTTCAGAAGCAGAACTTTCGTCTGATTGGTCGATTTCTACCCGGGACAGAGCTGCAGGCGAAACATTTTCGGCGAAGTATCAAAAATTCTCCCGTTTAAACCAATGTTACCAGAATCTCGTTTCTCAGAAAAGTCCTGGCTAGCAGGAACCGTCGTTAGAAGTGATAACATCTTTACGCACAACACTCAAAATAAATTAAAAACAAGTATAGTAATTTCTTGAAGTCACATGATAGATGGGCCTGAAGAAAAATGCTTCAAAGTTAACTTTTTATATAAGTGCATGTGAACTTTAGTTAAATGAGACTTAAAGGCTAAAATATACTTTCCAGAAGCAATGAATGTGTTTTCACACATTCCAATATAAAATAGTATTAAAATAAATATGCTACATAAAATGGAGCAATTTAGAAGAAGTTAAGAAATTTTTTTATTGAAAATTCTCAACTTCTTAAACTGCCCACATATAATACTGTTTTCACAGTGAATTATTTACCAATAAAATACAAAAAAACTTTCCTATGTATTTCCACCTTTTTTACCCGTCTGAATTCCTGAAATAACATTCATGCTTTATATAATTTATAACTTTATTTTATTTAATAAGGAAACTTTTATATCAGAGGTGTAGCTGGGTTTCCAGCGCCCGAAGACAACTGAAGATTTTGCGCCACTCTATGTGTGCCAAGAATGGAAAACATGTCATTTTACAGTTTCATAACATCAATTTGGCACCCCTTGGATGCTACGCCTGGGGACAGATTTCCTCCCTTGCTCCATCTTAGCTACGCCACTGCTTTATATAATTCGCTAAACATTTACACATTATTAGCCTATTCACTTGTACTTCTCATAGAACTCCTATTAGGGATTCCATGAGAAGTTTCCTTACATAATATACATTCCTTACAGAACACTAAGTTGAATGATCCACCAAGGTTGCTTGGTCGGTTGTTAAATAGTTAAAGTTTCAGTCTAAATGTGTTTATTTACAGGGCACATCTGTATTAAAAAAAAAAAAAAATTTTTTGGAAGTCTAAATTCAAGTTACATAAATTTAGAAATCTTCAGAAAAGTATCTTATAATGCTTGTCATCTATTAGTTCTCATAAATGAATACAGCCACAAAAAACTGAGATTTTATTAATTTTTTCTATTTTAAATATTTGCTACAGAATTATTTTATTTTGTAATATAATTAATAATGTGCAGGAATCAAATTTCTTATATCTTTTTTGATACATTAAAAAGCATGCTTATTGATCCATTTTATCAATTATATCTTGTGTGATAAGCTTTCACATAATACTATGAAAAACATACCCATCCCATTTAATATTTATAACATATAGACAATATTTATCCATTCATCCGGTTTAACTGCGGACTTCCAGTTTTTCATCACATCTATTGGTCAACCAGCAGATAACCAAATCTCATAGTTTTTAATTTTAAGCTTTACTAAGGAAGATGTTTCCGAGCAATAAATGAAATTTATTAAATTAATAACTTGTTTTAAATTCATTCTCTTACCTTTAGTGATTTTGGGGGTAATTATTCTTATTAAATTTCACTTGATTTATCATATTTAAAAGTACTTTGTTAAATAAAAGGTTTTCTTGCCTACTCAGAACTTCCTCACTGCAAAAGTATAAGAAAAATTCAAAATGAAAATAATCAAAGACTACCAAGTTTAGAACACATGATTAAATATTAATATATTTTAATATCAGAATTACGGTATAAATAGTTCATTAACCTGAATCATGCATTACAACATGGATATAAGCCAATTCAAAGTTTTGAAATGGCATTGATCTATAGTGTAAAACCAACCAGAGACTCAATTTTTATGAAAGAGCATTCCAGTTTTTCATATTTCAGTATGCTATATTAAATATGATAATTGCATATAATCACATTGGCACATATGCTTGTAACTTCACAATAAAATTTTGAGTATTTCCTTCTTAATAACAGCATCTCAAAAAGCATTTGAAGCATAACAACACATTGTTGCCTAATATTTTGCCCATTCAAAAGGAAACAATGTTTTCCAGATTCACAGTATGGCTGATCTATAGGAAACACACCAATTTTCTACAGAAAGATATATGTGCCAGCACTGCCCTGTGGACATTATTAACTTAAATCTGTTTATCTTATTTCCTATAAGAGTATTCTTCTTTTCAAAATAATTACTGTAAATAAAATGCTTTGAAATTGTGGCATTTCACTTTGTTATCAGCACTTTGTCAATAAAATGTTTTTAAAGTGTTTACTCTATTTTGTTATGAGTTTATCGAAATAATTAAGAGATCTATTTCTCACAGCTAGAAGAATTTTACCATGGTCAAAATGAGCTGATAAGAGTATGTTTTCTCCCTGAAACTATCAAATTGATATATGTAATATATATTCTTCTAAAGAAAATTGTTTGATGTGTTGTCTTAAAACAGAAAGGATTCTATTTTGGTAAGTAACATGAGTGCCAGATTAAGCATCACATTCTAGGGATACAAAGGGCATACAGTTAATGGAATAAGTGTACAGCTAAGCAGACTATTTTACTTGTATCAGTATACAACAGATAGCACTTTCAATGTCTTCTGCAAGGGGTTATCAAAATATTTTTTTCGACTCTCGATAACATATTTTAAACAAATAACCAAACTCTCAGCTATTTGTATACAAATATTATAACACTTAAATTTAGAAATGAGACAAATACTAAATTTTCTTGAATCTAAATCATGAAAGGTACCAATAGTTCTTTCATATGAGAAGGGGAAAAAATGTTTACGAATTAGAAAATTTTAATTAAAACAAAATTTGAAAGCTAATTTTAAAGAAAATAAATAATAACATAGTTTTTAATAATTCTACATATTTATTATGAAGATATTAATTAAATTTATTAAATACTGTACATATAATTCAAATTCTTAAAAACTTAAGGTTAATTTTCTCAGTTAACTTGACAAACAGTTCTATTTTTCACACTTTTTAAGAGTCTGTTTAAATCAAAGACTGGAAGGATAAGGATTGTTTCATGAGTTAGTGCAGATAAATATTAATTTCACTCCAGAAAATTAACAGTATGTCATTCAAGAGATAATACTTGTGATCCAGGCCCACAGAAACTGCAGCAATCATGCTCTTTTTTTAATGACCATGCTAAATGAACATCAATAAAACATCTTATCAAAGTTTAGAGTTAAAATATTTGACAGAATTTTAGGTTACGATTACAAAAATTTGAACAATGAAAAAAGTTACAAACATTCAAATTTCAAATTCTTTTGGAGATTCGTTGGATTAAGATTCAGATGCTCCATCTCTACTTAAGATGTACTGGATGATGAAATACAATAATTTTAAACATGAAATTGGTTTTGGTTTCGTTTTTATGAGGTTATGGCAAAGCCTTGAGCACTATCTGCCTAAGTGGAGGGCTTTTTAAGGAAAACTGGCTTGTATACATGTTACACATGGAAAAAAGTACCTAAACACCCAGTCAGCTAGCCCATTTGCAGGATTCGAATCTTGGATAGAACTACCAGTGTTCAGTGACTTTATCACTCGGCGGCTGGTAGGCTTAAATATGAAATAACATATGCAATGCAGCACAAACATTTGACTGTAAAGGTTGGTAACATTAAATTTATTAAATATACACATATCCAAATATCGCATAAAATCAGGCCCAGATTAAGACTTTTGGACAGACTTAAAAAGTTTCAATTCCCCCATATACCGTAACACCAGACCTTCCCTTATTACATCTCGCTCGGTCTGAAGTTTAGCTGCACTATATATTCCATGATAAAACAGGCAATAAGAAATGTTTGTGCTGTCCCCCTTTCCTTGATGTTCTAAGAACATGTTTATTTTCCTTAATGGTTTCTTAATGTGCAGCTCTATATAAAAGTATATTACCAGCCAGGTCTGCAATACATTACCAGCAACTCTGTTCTCTGCTGAATGTCGTGGCAACCCTAAAAGCTCACTTACCACTCTGTTTTCTTGCAAGCATTGTCACAACCATAGAAGCTCTCAATAATAGTATTGTTGCCTGTGTATTATTAGCTGCTAGTTGATACCTAAATACCTTTAAAATAAACTAGTATGTAGATATACTCTTATCTGGCTGTAAATAAATGATGCAAAGATTATATGGTTGAAAACTATTGACATAATAATTGTACTTCCTGTTTATAGCAACCTTGATAAAACTGCATCAGTATGGAAAAAGTGTGATTTGTTGCTAAATATTATAAGAATTCAGCAAAATGAAATTTACTGTTAATGGCCGATGGAAACCGAAAATTCATTCAATACATATACAACATGGTTTACTTAATATATACTTACAGAACACGTTTAATATAAATTTAAATTTATTATTTTATTTAATACAATTTTTAGTAATTTATTTAAAATAAACAATGTATAAAACATACTAAAAATTTCATTTTGAACACATATTTTGTATTTTCTCAGGCTACAGTTCAGTAAGTGCTGCAAATAATCCATCAAATACATTACCAGGGTCAATACAATTCAACTACAACAAGAATTCAGGTAGGCGTTATTCTACATAATGACAAGAAGTACGTACTCATGTTTTTCGTTTTATATTTCTCTTATCACCATATGTATTTAACTTCCTAGCTACGGTATATTTTCCATCTAGTCCAGACTGAAAACAAAAACCATATTAAACAGATAACAACAAAAATGTAGCAGCTGGAAGTTCTTTAATGGAATAGTAATAATATTAGCTTTGGATTACTATAGCACAGACAAATAAGACAAATGTCTAGGGTCTGATCAAACCGTCCACTTTAAAAAAAAATTATGATAATAAATTATTTCACAAAAGAAATAAAAGTTTATCCATATATTCAATTTAAATTTAATCTAAATTTACAAGTTTCCATTTTTGTTAAGCTACTCTGATATAAATGGTCCACTGTACATGAACAACATTTCACTGACTAGCTGATCTGTAGGTGTGGCATGACACACGCGTATTGCATGGTGCGCAGAAGGCTAGTAAAAACATGAAACCTAGCATAAATGTTCTTGGGTAGACAGGTGAATCTTGGCTCTAAATATTAAGTTTCTGGAAGTGATTAATTAGTTGAAGTAGCTTTTTATTTAATAAATTGTATAAATATTTTATATAAATTGAACTATCGTTGCACTTCTGGTGCCGAAAAAAAGAAAGCGTAAGAAGAAAATGCAGGAAGAAACAAATAAACAAAAAAATGCTCTGTTTAAAATGCTGTTGATATAAAAACAAATAATACTGATGCAGAAGTTCAGTCTGAAGCAAAGATTATAGGAAAAGAAGTTGGATAATATTTTGGTAACCAAGGAAGTATGCACAGAAATGATAGAAAGCAATGAAACCAAATCTGAAATAATAGAAATGATAAACATAGATGGCATACCAGATATTGTGGAGAAAAACCAAAATGCAAGTGAAGAAATTCAAAATATAGAATATATACCTAACACCATTAATGATACTTTAGTTATGGGAAATTTGGACATTTCTTTGTGGCTTTTAAATTTAACAACAGACATGCAATATTATTTGCTTAAAAATAAACCAAAATCAAATATTTCATTTCATAAATACTGCTAAAAACATAGCAACAGAAGTTGGAAAAACTGTAATTCGGTCATTAAAGAAAAATATTTTTATTCACAATAAAGCAAATGGTGAAAAAGTTGAACGAGAATGGTTAGTGTACAGTACAAAAATTAAAGCAATTGACTGCTATGTTTGTACAATATTTTTGATCAAACAAACAACTTTTGTAGAAGGATACTCGAATTGGAAAAATGCAGATGTAAGAGTGGAAGAACACGAAAAGTCTACTGATCATAGCCATTCTATTAAAATTTACTAGCAAGAAGTTTAGTTAAGGGACGTGTAGACACTATCATTGAAAAACAGTATTTAGAAGGGGGAAAAAAATATTGGAGAAAAGTACTGCTATGGGTAGTAGCAACAATAAAGTTTTGGGCAAAAAACTGTCTTGCATTTCGTGGCAGTAAGGAACTATTTTCTGCTTCCCATTGTGTAAATTAGACGGGAGCTCTAGAATATTTGGCAGAATTTGATGAGTTTTTAGCTTCGCATTTAAAAAAATTCAGGTCAGCTGGAAGAGGCAACGTGTCAAATTTCAATTTTTATTTGCGATGAATTTCTTGAAATATTGAACAAAAAAAAAACAGAAACATTCGTGTTGGATGCTATTAATTATGAAGAAATAATTGATAAATTTGTAGAATTGAAAGCAAGAAAAAAGGACTTTTGAATTAACCTCATAATCATGTTTTCAAAACTATGGTTTTTGACATTTAACAGAATAAATTTCATTTCTTAATTTATGACATACAATCAAAAAGTTTGAATTCTATTGATTGTATTGATACATAATGAAACGCATGTTTATAATTATACTAACAATGGAAATTGTATTAAGGATTTTTGCAAAACTGATTATTTTTGTTAATTATTATTATTAGAAATTTCTCATAAAAATTACATAATACCCTGGGCGTAGGGGCCCGGCAGGAAAAAAATGTCTAAGGCCCTAAAATAGGTTAATCCATCCCTGCTTGTAAGTATTAAAAAATATCTACACATTCTTCAAAAATAGATACCATATAAATATATATATATAATATCTATTTATGTAATTGACAGTGCAATTAGCTTAAAATTTAAAAACTCATTACAACAATAAAATTCCTTAAAATTTTAACTGAATTCTTCTGATTTGTCACTCCTTCAAGAAAATCCTTCTATCCTAGCAGATAACTTTTTTTTTACAATTAACTTTTCCTGATTTTTTTTACTACTGATTGCCTCCATGTCAATAAGCTACTTTGTAAATTATGCATATCCAGGCTCTTCCCAAAGTTATCAGATTAACAATATTTAATTTACAATGTTTCATTTTGGGGGGAGGGGACACATACAATCTCCTTGTGCACTACAGACGTACAACACGGGAATTACAGATGTAAGTTTGCTAAAACGTTTATTATTGCATCCCTAAATAAAACAAACAAAAGCAGAGAACAGCAGTCTGGACTTCAGGAAAACAGATAAGTTCACTGCCCAAGTCATGCTGAACATTTTCGAATCATTCTGCAAGCACAATCTATGGCCATCAAAGGTAGGGCATAAGAAAATCAAATGCTCCACATCTTGAGGTACTTTTTTTTAATGTTCACATCAATTGTTTGATCTTAGATTGAAATGAAATAGGTAAACTTGCAAATTTACCATGACCAGATAAAAACTGAGAAACTTTAAAATTAATAGCGAGTAAAGACTCCGCATGCGGTCTATGGTAAATAGATGGAAAGAACTTTTTGGTGACTTCAGCATTACACAATGATATATATTGCTCATTCCACTCAGCTGAAAGCTTCTTATAATGAAAAGACTTTCAATAGCTCTTTGGAATGCTAATATTGATATCTAAGGGTAAATTTAAGGCATCTTTAGCTAAGACATCGGCTTTTTCATTTCCATAGAAATGTTTCATTTTGAAAAAACAAAACATAAAGGCTTGCTCCAGATCTCTTTCTTTATGTAATTTAAGCATATAATGTTTAACATAATACTGCTAGTTGATGTTACCAACATTTCCATTACAGGATATTATGCAAGCACCTTAAATATAAGTAACAGCAGATGAACAATATAAATGTATGCAATGCATGTAAACAATTCCCTAAACACTACTGGAAATATACACTGTCATTAAATTACTATACAAAACAAAATAAAAAATTAATCAGTCAGTATTTTAAAAATACAAACAGAGAAAAATACTTAGTTAAACTTTACATGTTACGAAATTTAAATCAGTAAATTTAGTTACAATATTTTCATATCATCTGACTCTCTAATAGAGAAAGCAAATAGTTTTTGATAAAAGAGCAAAAAAGAAAATATTCAAAGTATGCACATTCCTGTTTCCCTTGATTAACATGTAGAACTTAAGCAACTGGAAAAATCAGAAACAAACGAAGATTTACTATCCAATATTCATTTTAAAATATGATATTTTGTACATATAAGTCTATTTCACATTTATAAATGTTCTGTAAATTTGTATAGTTAAAACTAAAAGTGAAATCTGTATAGTAAAGAAAAAATGTTGCATTCGAAAATGAGAGTTAAATATCTATTCTGATTCAATACATAAATCTACCATTTTGTCCATTATTTCTGTAGATAATACATACTATTCAAACATTTCTTTTACTAATAGGACGGCATAATATTTTTTACAAACACCTCTCTACAATTTAATGCTTTGAGATTTGAAATAATCAGTAATTTTTCTCTGTTTATGTTTCTCAGTTAAGTCAAGCAAAATGAAATCTTCAACTGTACTCAATGATTTCCATACATGATCTGGAACAGAATCCTGCTGCTTTAAAAAACAAGATAATTTTTCAGTTAAATTTATTGCTTCTCGCAATCCAATGGATAAATCAAATTCCCGAAAACTAGTTGAAGAATCAAATTTAGATGTTTCTACAGATGAATCAAACTTAGGTGTTTCTATAGATGAATCAAATTTAGATGTTTCTAAGGGTGAATCAAATTTAGAAACTTCTGAATTCAATTCGTCTGCCTTTTTATCTGCTTCCTCACAATAATTTGCTGAAACTATACTGTTAGGACAGATATCTGTTACAATTTCTTCAGAGTTCGTAGAACATTTATTCAACAATGCTTCGGAATGCATATTATGAGCACAAACGGTAGCCACAATTTCTTCGTCCGTCATACCAATACCTGTAACAACATTAATATTTCCATCTCCTTCCATGGCCTTTACTGACAAACCATATCTTTCTCTAAATCGCGACAACCAACCACTACTTCCTTCAAAATTCGTATGCCCTAAATACTGAGCAAATTCTCGCGCTTTTTGTTTTAACATTGGTCCATTAACCTTACAGTTTTTGGTTCTCATCTGACGAAACCACATATGAAGAGCTTCCTCCACATCCCTGAATAATCCAAGACGCATCCTTTTCCGGCCAGGAGGGACATTGTAATGCTCAGATAAAAGTTTTACTTTCAATCTTTCTTTCACAATAGTTCTAGCAGTGGAAGGCGGAATTCCAAATTCACGAGCTACTGCTAATAAAGGTCGCCCGCTATCGATCATTTTTAAAAATTCTAGTTTTTCTTGGAGACTAATTGGTCTTCGTTTGCGTACTTCGTTTCGTACATTTTCAGTCATTTTAAATTTTGCAGCAAGTAATTCTACCACCAAATTGTAGCAACGTAGTGGGAGACTTATTGCAAAGATTTAGCTATGAGGTAATCTACTTAAATAATACAGCATCATTAACTTATTAGATCCCAACAACCTCTCTTCATCCTATGCATTCTTAAATTATGTTGCTGTTTATTATGATGATGATGATGACGATGATCTGTAGTACTTCCGCCAAGGCTAATGTACAGGACTCAAAAAAAAAAGAAAACTCTCCTTATTTACTGCGTTTTCCATGTGTTGAAAGCGACGGATATACAGGGTTATCCAAATTAAACTTCCCCAACTCAGAGGCCTGTGCAGAGTGTTGTATGGGTCATAATGTGATGAAATTTTAAAAACAGACACTCCAGATCATGCGCTCGAGATTTATTAAACAAAAACAATTAGTACAAGAAGTTGCCGATAGGTGGCGCTGCACTGTGTCATGGTTCTCCACAACTCTTTCCATTCGCAAAGCAGTGTGTTCCACAGCGGAAAGCAGTATATCCACATTAATTCCATGAACATGTCGAATAATTGCGTCTTTCAGATGTGCCAAGGTTGCTGGGTGTTCTCAGTAGACCCGATCCTTTAGAATTCCCATAACCAAAAATCGCATGGCGTGAGATCAGGCGAGCGGGGAGAACAAGCTGTAAGGAAACAGAGGCTGATCACACGTGCATCGGTAAAAGTTGCCATAACACCTGTTGAACGCCACGAAGAATATGGGGACTGACTGACTGACTGACTGATTTGGTATCGCCGGACTACCACACAAGTGCAGTGTCTCCGGGCTTAACGTAGATCTTTCCGAACGTGGCATCTCCGTAGGGAACAGAGGAGGGGGAAAGAAGGGGACCAGACATCACAGGTCGATAAAGGCAGGCGATCATGGACAGCAAGACTGAAGTGAAATCATAATATGCAGAATTTATACAATAAGAATTTACAAGTACAATTAAATTAATAAGTAAAATATATACATTACAGTTGTATTCAATATTATATATGCATTACAATTTAAATCGTAGCAGGTGAAATTATGTACAATGAGTTATCATGAGGACTTTATTTAAGTAACATTTTTTGTGTTGCCTGAGACCTAAGTTGGGAAATTAGAATCCATAGCTAGGTGGGCTGCCAGTGGTCTGATGGTACTATCTTCTTTCAATATAATGTAATTTAATGTATTTAAGTTTTGCAAATGTGCACAGGAGAGGGCTTTCTCATAGAAGTTTCTATTGGTCTTGTGAATGTGTTGCTCTATTGTATCCATTTTTAGATCCTTGTGTAATGTGGCATTACTAACGTAGTAGTGAGCATTGGTGATGGTTCTGAGTATTGTGTTTTGTATTATTTGCAACCTTCTCATATCTTTCTTTGTAGCAGTATTCCATGCTGGACTGGCATACGTAAAGATTGGGCCGATGCTATTCGCACCACCGGTGCGATTAGCCTCTTCAGGCTATTCGCACCAACATTAACCACGCATGCGCATTGGGTTTTCAGTTCCAGATCCGTCATTTGAACTGAATCGAAAAGAACGAATCCTAAGTGCGTGAACTGCCCACATTTCCTTTATTTATTTATATATAAAAAAGGGCAGACTTTTATATTCGCAATGTTTATCGTTTTCCTGGACAGTTGGAATAGTTTAAATGACTGGTTTGGGGGGCTAAGATCTTGTATACATTTTTTGTACTTCTTATAATACATTTAGATTCGAATATGTGTTTTACACAATCAAGATTTTACCTTATTCCTCTCCGAATTTTTTCGTCTTTTATAATAAAAATTAGACCGAGAATTCCCGCGTAGAAAATTTAGACGTGAAATAAGTTAAAAGCGATAAAATCAACTATTAAATGAACAATTAATGATATAATACTGGTTATTAACAATTTTGTATGCTTCTTTAATTTTTCTATTCTTTAAATTTTCTATTTTTTACTCGTTATTTTCATTATACAAAAAATATTTCAAAGAATTTTGAACTTTGTTCGTACTAATATTTCAAAGAACTTTGATATATTATACAAACACATTAATAAATTAAATTTAAATAAATAATGGGAAAAAATTTCCCACACAAATGAATTATCAGATTTTATAAGGTTTAATTTCATAAATAACTTTGATTTTGAAATATGGCATTTGAACCTATAAACATGTGTGGACACTGAAAAATTGATGCATATATAAGAACATTATAATTTTCAATAAGTTTTCGTATTGAATAATAAATTTTGACAGTTCTATGCTATATGACTAGGGTCTAAGTTTGCATAAAAATTCCTATGTTAAATGAAAGAATTTAAGTCGTTTCTGCAGCCTTCTTGGCAATACACTAAAGATTTTTTAACTAATTATACGTTCTCACTTGCTATTAGAACCATCATTAAATCCTTATTTGATCTTATCTTTTTCTGAACATAATCATGTGTATAGATTGACCTCGTCTTTGCAATTGATAATTACTACTTGCAAATTATTCTCTTACATATTCACTATACATATTTTGGTGAATATTTATAGTGACACCATGCGTCCTGTACTTCATTAGCTAATTATTTTATTTTTTATAGATTATACTGCTTCATTTTAAGGTAGAATGCTACCTATTTGATTGCATTACATTATATTTTGGAATCTAGCAGCACTATCTATGTTTATTGCATCGTGTTATAGCATATTGTGATCTAGCATATTTACTGT
>KK117903.1:0-23506 GCA_000611955.2 Stegodyphus mimosarum
GGAGCTCCCTCAACTCCCGCTCCCTGTGCTCCCGATCCAGAACTCTCATTTTCCTCTACTGACGATTTTCCTTTATTTAATCTGTGTTAGCATTCACAAGGCTATGTATCAGTTTCACTTGGAGAAATGACACTGTATTATTAAAATAGTATTTTAAATTAATATAAGAAGAGTAAAGAATTCAGAGTTTTAGAAAAGAGATCTACGGAATTTTTTCCCCTAGGAGTCTAATTTAAAGGCTGAAATCTAGCAGGATTTACACGAAGAGAGCAAACTAGATTTTTAATTTAATCTTCTATTTTAGTTACATGATTATTTAGCTATTAAAATTTTTATCCGTTTCTCAATTTCTATACGGATAATTTCAGATGAACTTTTTTCTGATTGATTTTAGTTACTTTAGTGATTATTTTATGTTAATTAATTAGTGTACTAAATGTAATATAGTTAAAAAGCACTAATTAATTAATTAATATTTAAAAAATCTGATTTAGTTTAGCTAACATTTTTTAATAAGATGGCTACTGGTCTCTTGAAAATACATCATAGATATTGTACTCCTTTTTATTTGAAAACTTCAATACTCTTCCACTAAATTTAAATTTATTTTTTTCGAACGTTTTCAATTCCATTTATTTATAGCATGAACGTACGCTTTTTATTTAAAATATCACTGCGACTTAATGTTTTAATAACGGTCAGTGCCGATACTTTTTACCATCAGGCCTGGATTCTTCACAAACCAAACTTCTTTCATAGCAGTGACTTTTATAGCTATTCCCATGTGTAACATGAACATGGAACTCGTCTTCTTTAAAATAACATCCACAATAGTTTACATTTCTAATCTTAGGGTATCGACCTTAAGTTCATCCTTTCTGTGGCATAATAATGGATAATATCCATGACAGGCAGCCGTTTTAATGTATGCAGTCACTGTGGTTAATCACGAAATTTATATCTGCAATTTCTGTGTTCGATTATTAATAAGCAAATATTTGTCTAAAGGCAGAAAAAGAGTTGTTTAGAATCAGGGTTTATTTTTATTTTTATTTACACGTTTGCTTTCTTTCTGGGTTTACGACTTCTCTTACTGTGCTTAATTGTCACTGAAATATGTACTGTGATGACTAATGGCTATTTTCAACGAAATAAGAAAACGTTTTACGCAATTCTTCAGCAACAAGTTTGCGGCTTTATTTTTATCTTGAGATTGACTTAACTTGCCCAGTCTTTATCTAACAAAGCAAAGCATTCTATACACATTTCCTTTTCTTTTATGTGTCTTATTCTCTTACATATATTATATATATTTCTGCTATATAAAGCTATATCTAATACATCTTTCTCTTACACAAAGATATATATTTTTCTCTTATAAAATATCTCTTTAAATCGTTTTCTCTGACAAGATTTCTCTATAAAATTTATCTTATATATCTTTATGTTTTATATATCTTTTTGTCTTTAAAATGATATATTTTTGTCTTATACATTATATATCTTTTTTTTGCATTAGTACGAGACTTCTTACACCAAGACTATAAGTTTCTTCTTTTGTATTTCCATGTTTCCTACCGAGAATGTCATGTAGTAGATTAAAAATATTTTGGTTAATATTTACACCATTTTTGAAATGTTTTACGCATATTGTTTAAAGATTTTACTAGTAAAATGGTTAGAATTTTGAATTCCTTTAAATCTTGACCAAAAGGGGTCTACGGAAGAAATGTACTGGACATTAGAATTTTCACCCAGAGGTTAATTCCAGACAAGATTACCTGACTGGATTTATGCCTTTTTTTTTCTTCATATTTATATAAAAAAGATTTCCACCAAAACAACTCTCCTAAATCATGAAACCTTCTCATTCTCTTCTGCAGGTTTTCGTCCATTTATTTTTGATGATGAGGCATTTGCCCTTTAAAATAGTGAGAGGAAAATTGTTTATCGAACATTCGTTTTGTTGTTTGTTCACTTGTACTTTTTACTAGTTTAAATTAGTCATACTAGTTTAAATTTATTTTCGCCAGTTAATTACCACATACATTATATGCTTTTTTCTTTCTAAGTCTTAAAAAAAATTCAGCATATTTAATAATTCAAATTATCATAACTGAGAATTATTTAATAATTATCGAAATAATACAATGTTCGTCATTATTTAAATTATGAGGACGTTTCCCTTCCGTTTAATGTTGTTTTAAATATTCTAGCTTATATTATTTTAATTCTATTTTATATCTCTTTTGAATCATTTATACTTCATTTTTATTTTTATTTCTGTTCATTGAAATAGGTTCGAATTTCTCAACTGGTTGTTTTTAATTACGCTTAACGAATCATTTGCGTTTGATTGTCATTTTCTTTCAAATTTTTAGTTAGCTATTTATTCAAACGTATTCATTTATTTCAAATCTGAATAGAACTGAATTTCGTATCTAGATTTTACCCGACTGTGTTTTCTAACCCCTCCCTTACGGCACATGCCTAACTGACCACCGGACCATGATGCTTTTCGCTCATGAAATGCAGCCGAATGGGTAATCAGTTTCCATTGGTGGAGTCGTATTCGCATCTTTGGAGTGGACTTTACTCTTAGATTAAGGGATCAACGGGATCATCTAGGCTCGCTTTTTTCCGTTTCCTTTTTCATTTATTTCTTTCTTTCTTTGGAGAAATTCGATCTGCTTTGCTTCCCATCTCCATCAACCGATCTCCGCTGCTTTCGTTGGCAACACATATATATATTCTCATGAAAGTTTATTATCTTTTATTAGTTCATATTATACAAATTAAATATAATGAATGAATTCTAGAGAAATTCATGATAACAGTAATTGTCATTTTCTGTAGGTTTTTAAAACCTGTACAGGACATTTGGGAAAAAAGAGAAAAATTTTAGCTTATATATCTCCAAAGATTACCATGAGAATAGTAGCGTTACATACTTATTTGGAAATACACTATGATCTCAAACATTTTGAATTATCTTCGTAAATCACTTAGCACAAAGTCGATAAGCATACATGTACTTAACTGCCAAAGCAAGCTGTCTGGCAAAATGTTTTATATTTGTTAATATAGCCTTATTTTTAAATATGATCAATAGAGTCGCAAATATTGTTTTTAAGTATTTTTCTTAGGAGACGCTCTTGACCAACTTATCCCAAACTTCAGTTCAGTATTAATATCTTTTCCATTCACCTCCATTTCCGTTACATGACGGAGCTGAGGCTCACTGCTCCATTCTGTTTGATTTGAGTCTTCTCTGAGGATTCCTTTCATTGATCAGAGCGACTGGGGAATAGGGGACCCAATCGCCAAATCCTGGTGGTAAAGAATCATGATCCACTATCTTTTTAGTTCGCGCGCCACTGTAAAATCATTAGAAAGTTTCTGAAGCAGGAGACATGAAAAATGTGCAATGCCGTTGCCATGACTGGAACTTGGACTTCTCGAATCCGAGCCGAGTATGCTACTGTTACACAACGAAAGCATACAGAAAGGAGGGAGAAAATACCTTATAGCTGGTCTATTAATACAGCTCAACTTCCGCTGGGATATAACAGCAAAATTATTGGGATAAGCAAAGTATTTTATGTATTTTAATACCCTTAGGAGAGATGAAAAAGGTCTCAAGTACTGGATACGACGATAAGTACGATCTCAAGTAAGATAAGGAAATGCGCAGTATATGAATTTATATGCCTTACTAAAGCAAAATATTTTTTTAATTAAAATAATTAAGTTGCTTCTTCCTTTTATATAAAATCTATTTAAGAAAACCAAAGAGAGAATTCATTTTTTGAGGGAAAACAAGGAGCATCAAACTCCCTTTCTCCCTTTTCTAGCGGAAAGAATTATTTTCCTATAAATAAGCCCCTCTTCTAAAAGGCCACGATAACGTCGTGGGGTCAAACGCCTACGAACACATTTCCGAGATGAAGCATGGGGCTGTATGATATAGTATTGTGAATAAATGAATAAATGTTTGTGCTTGAGTAACAGAAAAGAGAACTGGGGATGAGCAAAGAGGAGGTTCATCGCATCAAATCAGAAAGGCTAGAGGCTGAAGTGGATGTGTAACGCAGGTAATTTGTCGATGGACTTCATACTAAAAAATAAAAGGAAAGCGCTACACATTCGTCTAGCTAAAGAATTCTGGACTGATTTCAGAAATAGATCTTGTCGAAAACAAGCAACAGACATGCCATTTTTGCACTGACGATTTTGTTACATGTTACAAAAATGATAGCATTTTGTATCTAACGCAAGAATTTACAATTCAGTCTAAAGGACAAAAATACGTACTGCAAAAAATAACATATCTTAGGAGCAAATTGGTAAAGTCAGGGTTGCTTAGGGGGAGGACAGGAAAAATTTGCTTTGCAAAATAAGAACTTACAGAACGAAAAAAGTTTGTATTTTTAAATTAAAAATAGTAAAAAAAAAAAGGATTGAAAAGAAAGTTTCATTTTTTAAACATTTTTATATTAAATGTAGAGTGGTTAGTGGTGGATGTTCATAACAGTTTAACATTTTAAATAACTTACAGTGTTTTGAATGATTAAAATTTAATCAGGAGCTCTTTATGATTGCATAGTTTGTAGAGTCATTAGGTTTATCAATGTAAGAGACGTGAAAATGGGCAATATGAACTCCGGGATTCGAACTCCCAAACTCCAGAATACGCGTCGGACGTGCTTCTAGTAACACCACGAAGGCACACAGAAAAGAGGGGGAAAATATCTTATACGCTTTCCCCTTTAAAGGGCGACTGGAAATGAGGGGACGCAGTCGTAAAATCCTGGTGATGAGGAATTATTGTCCACGACCTTTTTACAGTGCGAGCGTCACTTATAGAGTCATTATTATCGATGCAAGAGACGTGAAAGATATGCAATCCCTCGCAGGAATTCGAACTCCAGATCATACTTACTCGTCGAACGTATGTCTAGTTACACTACGAAGGCACACAGGAAGGAGGGAGATATTACTTTATAAGTTATTACAAGAATTGATCAAGGAATAGCTTGGATTCTCTCTAATAAGTTGCTTGCTAAAAGCTTGTTAGTATTAATTGCAGTTCGTAGTATTTTAACCTGATAATTAAAATCCAAATAAATGGTAAAAAAGTAAGGACCAGTGTTTTTTAAATGCAAAATTTCTCTTGTATTTAGTTTATTTCGTCAAAAATGAAAGACTGAACTTTAAGACTTTTATTCCGCTTGGCGAATAAAAAAATACGCAGAGAAAAAGAGTTTTATTGTATTGCTGCTACTTTCTGCATTGGCTTCTTTTATCTCCTATAAATGCTAAAGAAAGCCAATAGTATCGAATATTGATATCAAGCCTTACAGAGCAGGGGTTTAAACCATGAGGTACTCCCACTACCGGGGGGAGAGGAAATTTCATAATTTCAGGGGGAAAATGAGTTCAGCCTTTTATTTCCTTGTTAAATATTTAATTTTAGTTTATATAGTATATAAAACTACTTTTATTCTAGTTTTGGTATTTATCAACATTTCTATGTCTTTTCTTGTTTCATTTATAAAACACTTATAATAATCTAAACTTTAAAAATGTATGTATGTTTCTTGAGTTTTGGGAAGGAAAGAGAGAATGATGGTCTAGCAATGGTGAAAAGGGTGCATGGAACAAAAAAGGTTGAGAAATACTGTTGTAAATTATTGAAGTAGTATCAGATACTGTATACAGACATAACGTTTCATATAAGTCTCTTGAAGATTCTATACTAGTTGATTAGGAATATCGAAAATAACCTTCTACAACCTTAAAATTACAAACAATATTGTAACTATATATATATCGTTACGAAATTCCCAGCCGCGGTAAGATAGCTTCCTCGCAAGGCGGGTTTAGGGTTGTCAGAAAATGGCAAGGGAAGGTAGAGAGGATTGCAATGCCAATACTTGGCGCGAAAACGCCCATTTGGAGACATTTTGCGACAAAATTGGCGATAGGGGCAAAAGGATAGAGAACATTTTGGAACGAATCCTTACCGGTTTGGCACAGAAGGCAGGACAAAAACTATATAAACTCTGCCTGTACTCGAAGTAGCAGTCTAGTGTCGAGTGTCTCGTCAGTATATCGAGAGTTGGTGCATCGAGAATGTGCATCGTTAAGGCTATCTAGTACATCGAGCGAGTTGTAGCGTGGAGAGTCTCTAGAATACGTTGAGTTCCGACAAAGACCAAACCGAGTTGGAAGCTGTACTTTAGTGCTTTGTCATGAAGCTGTCTTCACCGTTATAGCTTGATAGTCTGAAGACTGTGTTGCTGATTGTTTCAGCGTGTTTATCGTAGTTTTTCGACGACTGTAAAAGCGTTTGTGGATCTGTTCTGAGTAACACTGGCTAATAAATTGTGTTTTCATTCTTCATCAAGCGTTGTGATCAATCACTCCAAATCCACGAGCACGTACAGGACTCAACAATATATACATATATATTTAATGTCGAATTTTAAAATAGTGAACTTAATAGGAGAAAAAAAGCAACTAAGGCTATTTCTCTTGAAATCAATATCTTTTTCGGTTTCCCATAAATTTTAAAATTTTTTAAGAAAAAGAACCTAAGCAGTTTCTGTTAGCTTGATTTGGCGAATATTTCATTAATTTTTTATTTTATTTTATTTTATTCCGAATAGACTTGGTAAAATTTTTTATTCACGTGATCTCTCAGTGGAACGCCTTCAGTGGGATTCTTCAGTGTTCTCTTTCACTGAATACCTCCTTCAGTGGAGTTCGGTGATTTTCCGATTATAAACTTCTCTAAATAATGATGAGCAAAGATATCAACTAAATATGGACGCACACTATTGAATTAAAATTGGTTGAAGTTAGAATTGATTATCCATTACCTTTACTTTTTTTTTCATGCAGTCATAAAGGAAACAACCTCATTCAAATGTTATTAAAGAAAATTGATGATTTAATCCACAGCGACAGGATAAAGAATAGAATGATCGAGATGAAATGATCTATGATATACAGTTCAAGCAATTCGAAATTCTATTAAGTATTCTAAAGATTTTATGACTGCAAAATCATATTGAAACAATAATCGCTAATTTTTGTGTTATTAATTTCTTCCCTAAGTATTCTGTAAAAGAGTTTTTAATTTAAAATTTAAGAATTTTCTTTGTATGTTCTCCATCTAACTTCAACTTTTTTATTCATAACTAGAGGAAGTACATGATGCCACATAAGTTAGTCTGACATTAATGTATCTAACAACAAAGAGAACCATACCGCTGTAATCCTTCTCTAACAACGATGCAAAAAATACTATTCACAGTCATACAGTTTTCAATCTCATCCGGTATGGAACCCACATACAAAATTTCGATGGAAAAATAAGCTAATTCTCTCTCATTATGTCAGCAACGATGGCACGGAAGTGTTTAAAGATTTTCATCTTTCTAATCAAATGGTCGTAAGAACTCAAGTTCTATCCAATATTTCCTCTATATTCAGTTTTAGTCGATTAAATGCGGCAAAACATTGATCACTATTGACCAGAAATCAATACTGCGAACAAAGAAACAAACACACAAACGGGCATATTTCTTTATATAGAGAGATTTTGTAAAACCTACAAATTTTTAAATAGCGAACTTTACGATTTAAAAGCAAGCAGTAGAAACACTTTTTGAAATAAAGCATTTTTATCTTCAACGCACAAGACTGTTGCCACTCGGAAAAAGGAGTGCGAAAAATTAGTGTTTTCAGAGTTTTTAGTCCAAAGGGATTTAGTCCCGAAGGACTATTACTTTCGTTTTGCGATTTTGCGTCGATTCACTCTGAATGCCCGTTTCACTTTTCAAATTGTTGCCACTAAATGTTATCGCTCTGCATTAAATTTTAAAAAATGAAAAATCTGCATAAATGTATGCATGTTTCTCGCATTGTGATAAAACCTAGAGCCATCGAATTTTGAATGACGTAATCCTACTGCGAATATGGGCATCTGGAAGCCCTAATTTTGAATTTGAAATTTGCTTTATTATCGATTTTATGTTTTGTAACATTTCAACGAATTTCTGATTAACAAACTAAATGATTTCAAAGCGAGCAATGGCAACACTGTACGGAAAAAAAAACATTTTTATCTCCAGCGCACGAGACTTACGGAAATTCTAAAGATATGTTCATTTTAAAATGATTTTGCGATATTGATTTTGAACTGAATTTTATGGTTTGAGTACGTAGTACATGATATTTAATAAAAAAAAAGGTAGCACACGAAACGTTAAAAAAACGCGCCTTTGGAAGTAATTTAAAATCTGAAATCTTTCAGATTTTTATTTTTATTTATTAATATTTCGGCTGATTAAAGTCGTGCGAAGAGGAGAATAGCCGAAACGGCTTTCCACGAATTTTCGGAATCGGGACTTATGTATTTGATGTTTACCAATGCTATTTTTATTTTATTGAAAAACTTAGAAATTTTCTTATTAACAAACTCTAGCAGCGAAAGCGAGATTTGAAAGCGAGCAGTGGCAACAATTCTCGAAATAAAGCGGATTTTATCTACAGCGTGCGAGTTTGCTGCTACTGGAATGAGGCCAAAAATTAGCGTTTTAAGCGTTTTTAATGAATATTTCTGATTTTAGCAATTTTTTTATGGGAAGGGAAGTAAACATCGACCTTTTCCAGGACTCAGAAAAGAATTGTAGAAAGTTTGATGACGATAGCTGTAGCGGTGATTGAGTTATTGAACAAAACAAACAGACTTTCTTCTTTATATATATAGATTGCCTACATTGGTAACACCTTACTGCAGATGAATGATTACTTACTTCTGATTTATAAGAACTTATTTAAACATAAAAAGCTGTAATAGCTTAAAAAATATTGCTTTAAGATATGTTCAGTATTAAAATTTTCAGGTAAAATTTTAGACCTGAATTGAAAGCATGCATTATTTGCTTCTCAGAGATCGTGAATTTTTTTACATTATGAATTTTTTTCTATAATATACAAATTTCATCATTTTTTTATTTGAAAAATTTTATGCATATGTTAAATTAAGAAGTATTTTATGTACTTGCAGGGGAAACTGTTTGTCTGAATTATCAAAGGTGGATCCATTTCAGATAACGCAGATTAAGAATAAATACTTTAATCGTTGCTTATCTAAAGAAAGCATTATCATGTACTAATCATAACATTTTGAATTCAGTCAATTAATTGCTTGGCTAAGAAGCGCCACGTGCCAGTGGATGGCAGAGTGATGCCGAAAAATTCTGCAGCAAATGTAAAAATTAGCATATTTTGGCGAAACATGTAATGTTGCCACAAAATTTATATACGAGCATATACCAGATGTATCTCTATGGTACAGACAAGCGACAATTCGAAATAGCCAAATTTTGAAAAAAGGAGTAGACATCCAGAGCTTAAATTGCGCCGGAGCCCGGTTCTTAGTTTTAGGGATAAATCATAATTCTAGCCGGAGCGTACCGGAGTCCTAAATAAGAAGGCTCCGTCACTTCTTTAATGTAATTGAGCAACAATTTCAATAGATATCTGATCTCGAAAATTTTATTTTTAATAATAAAATTATATCAAAAATCAATTCTAACTTCTGAATGCCTGCTTCTCTTTCCTTGGGAAACAAATCCTTGTTGGAGGTCAAGACATTTAAGGAAACAGAAGCCCCCACCCGCATGTCAAAGGTTTATTCTCCAGAAAATACAATGAATTTATGATTTTTCGTACCAATGTATTTTCCCGCGGAAAAGAGTTCTGCACACGTTTTGAGACAATGTGACTAAAGACGGGTGGATTAAAATTGTCACTTGTTACTTCTTTTTGAGCTAACCCTCAGATTCGGTGAAAATTTGTTCCCTTGCAATATACTTCTTGACAGCTAGAATTATATTGAGAGGAGATAGTGGTCAGAAAATGTTAGCCTCTTCCCTTTTTGTTTTCATATCTACATGTCGAGCTTTAAAATTTTATCGCCATATTCTTACTGTTTAAAGCACTCTGTACGTTTTCATTAGCGACGCTTTAACCATTTTAACGTTTTTTATTGTTGTGCTGAAAAAATGGTACTTATTTCTATGATCCCTTGAAGTAGGATATTACATTCAAAGCTTAAATTAAACTGCAGACCGGTTCAGCTATTTCTTATTTTTTGTGTGAAATTATAATTCCAACCGAAACCCCAAATAAGTCAAGGTCCAATATTTTATTTTAATATTTAATTAGTTACCATTTATTTAATAACTTATTACATTTTTATTTATCTCTTTATATTTTGTTAAATTTTAATATGAATTGATTAATTATTTAATTTTAACAATTAATTATTTAACTGTTTAATTGTTAGTTATGTTACTAGCCTTTTTATTTATTTATTTATTTATTTTTGTTCTTTACTGACAATCTTCCATAGAGCTCCAGCACTTCTAATTTTAGAAAATAAGCCCTGTAGACATCATCTAAGTGACGCCAGGTGATGAACGAAGAAGACTTCTCAAGGTGGAAGAAGAACAGCTGGAAATAACCCACGCTCTATTTCAATTGTTCCATTATTTGCAGTTTGTAGAGCCAGTACCAAAGGGAAACAACTGTGTCGCGAAGACGAAGTGGACGTTCAAGACACGACCACTCAGTATGACTGCTTTCTGGGTTTCTAAGCCGGATGTCACAAGGTCAACCACCCCATATCACATTGCTTCTAACCTTGTAATAGTGATAAGAAGAATGGTATATCAGTAAACAGTTTACAAACAGCTATATCAATGTCAGCTAAATGAAAGACTAATATCCGATCGTTATCGATCTGAAGAATTCTTGGAACTGGCTGTCATACCTGTAATATCCTCAAAATGCGTGCAAACAGCAAACAGGAGTAGTGATTGGATAATTTCGGCGGAGTTCGCTGTCTCGTACCTCGCGGTATGGTAACTACAGCGAGGTATTAGAGATCATATCCTTAAACAGTACATTTGTTTATATGTGACAGCCAATCGCTCTTGATGGCAGTTTTATTGACAGTAAAGCTGCCTGAAGACGCTGCAGTAACGCTGCTGTAGACTGCTGTAAGAGTGTAATAGACCAAAAATGGAAGCTGCGTGAATTGTCACAGAGCTTGCATTTTTGGTCAGGCTTCAGACTCGGCAACACTGTCTGGCATGGCCATCGAGCATGGATGGAATATGTTTGAAGCTGTCTCTAAATCTGCTCGAAGCTTTTATGAATAAGCTAAGAATGTGTCTGCTCTGAGAATGGACACAGATACCCAAACCGACTCAAATGGTCTTGTTCTAAACATGAGTCTATACAGTCTTGCATGTATTTCTATTGGAGATCAACATATTTCGTATACAAAACCCTCCTAAAAATGGCATTTTTCTTCAAAAGACACTGTAGCGTAGGCCCTTTTACATTCCCCACGCTATAGTGTCTTTTATCACACCCCACAATCTGAGAAATTTTAAATGCATTCTAATAAATACTTTCCTTTATATTTAATTATTTATTTTTAAAATTTATAGTTAAATTTTTGGTCTGAATGTATTAGCATTCAGTCTCATTCCGTCTGCCACAGATGAACTCGCATAAGAAGAGAAATGAAATGACCAAACAGTTAACATGATTTGTCCTTAAAAATGATTGAAATAAAGATAATTATATGATGCAGCAATATTATCCTACTACTAAGTGGAGTAAATAATGAAAATGTTATTTGAAAGCAATAAACAACAAAGGATATTTAGTTTCAATGCTAAACAGAGAATGAATCATATTAAGTGAACACTTTGCAGTTAAAGCTATTATAAACATTTTCACAAATGTTATCAGCGTTTATAAGCTGTTATTACATAATAACTTTATTTTATACCATATCATATCCTAAATTACAAGTTAATTCAATTTTATTATAATTTTAAGAAAAAAATTATTGCTTATTTTAATCACAGATATTGGAGGGTCCACGTCCTAAATTTCACATAGCATTATCACTTTGGCCTTAATAAGACATACCTCCATTTTGAAAGAATGCAAATCTTCTATTTACAGAAATCGTTGTAGTCAATAATTCGGCTTTAGCCGTTGGGCTATAATTTAGCTAAGCCAGTTTTCAGGTTACTGATCTTTGAACGGAATAGACTAAGTAAAATATTTGGCTCTGTTTGTGAAAATGGTGTTTGGAGAGTTCTACCAAACATTTAGACAGCCTGCTATCGTAAAGGTCATAAAAAGACACAGGATTCGATGGTTATGTCATTTATACAGAAGTGAAGACACAAACCCAGTACAACAACTCACATTTACCAAATTTTTGGGAGCTAGAAAGCGAGAAAGGCCACCAGTTAGGTGGCTTGATGCTGCTGAGAATGACATTAATGCCTGAAACTGGAGGAGTATTGCCATGAATAGGTCCAGATGGCGTAGACTGATTGAGATGGCCTTGGCCAGCAGTAGGCTGTAGTGCCTCAAAAGAAGATGAAGTTTCCAGGTCACTACGAAATGATAAAATTTTCTAGTAATTTTTATCACGAAGACTACTAGCGACCATGAATGGAGATAGAGAGATATCTACCGCGTATGATTTTTTTTAGATCTGACCGTTCCACTCTTGGGCTTGTTATTGCACTAGTTTTCTTGCTCCATGCTAAGAAGTTTTCTTGTGCAACATGCGTTCGGTTGGAAGTTTCTTGCGGATGGGACGCGAAGCGGTACTTGTTGCGTTATCCATCAAATAAGATAAGTCTGCTTAAGTGTGTAATAGACAGGAAAATTCATTCTGCTTTCTTTTTTTGTGCTCCTCGAGTTTTGCATGCAGAGAATAAAAATTTGAGACAAATGTTTTGAATGACACAAATTTTTTTTTAAAAAAGAACTATTTTATATATATCTGATCTGGCGCGTCCATGTAAGGTCTACTACAACTTGCTTTAAATATACCGATAAATAAGACGTGTATATTTCGAGAAAAGATACTAAAATGTCCTACTTCTCTTGCATACTGTCATTTGCCATTTTCTCAGCCAAATAGGCTAGGCCATCACAACCATATCCAACTGTCAAGGAAATAAATATTTCCAGTTCAAGATACTTCAGATATGCTTTTACAAACAATCTCACTCCGAGCTGTCAATCTTACAGTTTGGCACTATCGGCGATAAAAAATATTCTATTCTCCCCGAAGAGGAGCTTTGCGATCCCCACTCCCTTCAACTGGTGACACTTTTCCATGCATACGTAATGCAAACCCATGTCAGGTTGTCGAGGAGCTTAGTGTTTACTTTGCTGGTCAGCGAGTGGAAGTGGACATGACAGAGAATTTAAAATTGAAATTTTGACCAGCTTGGAAAATCCTTCGTTATCTGCACGAACAAGAACAGCGTCATCTGAAACTGTTTTAGAATTGTTTAAAAGAACTGAAAATGTCAGTTAGGGCATAAAGATTAGATACGACGCATTTTAGAAGTGAATTTTAAGCACATCTGAAAAATTACATAATAATATGTTTATCTTTATCTACCAATTGAATCTTTGGCTATCAATAGTCGTAAAGATTTTTCTTAATTTTTTTTTTTTCGAAATACTGAAAAATGCTATTGGCGGCTTTGATAGTAAAGAACGCTATTTTATATTTACACATTTTTCTAAAACGAGAACGATAGCCATCTTTTATTCCTTTATTAACTTATCAGACCAATCCTGTGATGTAAAAATGTTTTACCTTTTTATTATATTATCCTTTATATTATAAAGGTAAAAATATTTTATCTTTTTATTATATTATCCTTTATATTATAAAGGTAAAAATATTTTACATTTTTATTTCTTTTCATCTCACTATTATAAATGAGATGAATAGAAATTCATACAACAGCGCAAAGATGTGTGTTAGTTATTTTCTACACCATTTGTTGGTGCTTCCTTTAATTCTCTGATGATGTCAGATTTATACTGATGAGCATAATAATTTTTCCTGTATTTTATTCAGAAATTTGTTAATTTATATTTTCTTTCCTTTAATACGCATTTTAAGATGGCATTACGGATGGGCGGGCTGTGGCCAAAACAAAATTTATAAGTTCTATATACACCTGAAAAGAAAATACATAAAAACATTTCATGAACGAACTCGGTTCATTCCTTTCAAGCAACAACCAATTCGCAAATAATTTTTTGTTGCCAAATCAAGAAACAAAAAGTTTTGAAACTGGATTTAAACTTAATGTAATATATAACAAGTTTTTCTCAATATCAGTAAAAGAATTAACGTGGTACATAATGTGTCACTTATGCTAATCTGGATACCTATGGATTATTATACCTATTCCAGCTATTTATTAGCTAGAATAGCTGACATTAACGCACGATTTTTCACGTGCAGTGACGTCACATACAATCTCGTGCTTTTTTTTTAACTTCAAAGTATGACCTTACATAATAATAATACGTTTAATATTTGGCAATGCTATTTTTATTTCATATTTTATAAAATTTAAACATTTTTTAGTGACAAACTCTACGATTTGAAAGTCCGCAGTGGCAACACATTTCGAAATAAAGCAGATTTTTATCTCCAGCGCATGAGACTGTTGCCACTCGGAAAAAAATGAGGACGAAAATTAGCGTTTTCGGATTCTTTAGTTAATATCTCGGCTGATTATAGTCGTATGAAAATGAGAATGATCGAAATGGCTTCCCACAAGCTTTTGGAATCCGGGGTTACCTTTTTCGAAATTCAACTCTCCGCCGTTTCAGAGGAAATGATGCCACAAACAAACAGACAGACGAACACAGATTTTTTATAGTATAAATATTGCTACTATCATTTGCTTAATTACGTGCTTTCGTCCTTTTATTCTTTTTTTGGTTAATGCCGTAAATAATTTTTGCTATAGTATATATGTTACGGTGAAACACCGAAATCTGGAGAATGTCGACTTTCACTGGTGAATGTCAACATTCACATAGTCGCTTGGTGTATGTCCGAAATATTTTCCAAATACTCTTATTTCTGACTTACACCAGTGAATGTCGACATTCACCATGTACTAATGGTGAGTGTTGAATATAATATTATATTTTCTTCTCCGTAATTCAGCCGCGAAAAAACACACAAGTACTTAAAACACACAATACATTCAAAATGAGAAAGGAAAATAATAGAAGTTAAAAAACTTACTTAATTAAGAAGTACGTAGTAAATGAGAAAATAAAATAATAGTAATAAAAAACTTACTAAATTATGTGATTCAAATCTGATTAATTGCAACAACTTAAACTATTATGAGACTTTGAATTGCACGAGAGGCCCTTGCTTTTACAACTGCATTTATGGGAAACAGCCAGTCGCCTCTCTTTTCGACCTACACCAGAGCATATCTGTGATTGTCGACATACACCGGTGAGGGTCCGAATGTACAAGAATGCAATGTTATATTCGATCTTTCACCGACGTATTTGGTGAATGTTGGCATTCTCCGGTGAAAGTCGACATTCTCCAATTTCGGTCTTTCACAGTAACATATATATTTATATATATGATTAAAAGTATTCATGAGTGAAAAATTAAAAATTTAATTTAAGAGTTCATTATTTTGATAGAGCGAAGAAGTGTTAAATTAAAATAGCGTCGATTTCTTCTAAATATTTGTTTCTTTTTATAATTTGAATAACTGTTTTTTCTAAACAGCAGATATACATGTAGTTAATACGCATTTTAGATACACCAAGATTTACAGTAAAAAGGTTGTAGATTCATCCCACAAAAAATAATCATTTTAATTTTCTAGATTTTAAGGCAACGAATATTGGAAACAAATACAGAAAGTAATGAATATTTTCCGTCAAGTACATGCACTGGTTTTTTGCAAAGTAACTAATTAATGTTCTGACTCCAATTCATGAATAATTTTCTTAAAATATTAATAGTATCTTTCAATTAGTAGAAATCGCAATATGTACAAATAGAAATGTTTAATTTTTACGTCAAATCATGTAAAAACTGTTATAATATTAATTCTAAGACAACTGATTCTGTATGCTGATATTTTAAATTATGATTCTTCAACTTTAATTTCACAGGAGTTATTTTTCAGAACTAGTGGAAACTATAGTTTCATGTAATTCAATATTTGTTCTTCAACAAATGCCATAAACTTCAACGTGCACTCAAAAACGTTTTGAAAAAAAATTAGTTTAAAATTTTGCATGCATTAACCTTTTCTAAAATATAAGTTACTGTGGTTTCAATGCAAGAATGCATACATTTCGTTTATAATCTAATGTGACAAAGTTCATCTTTCTGTTTCTTCCTTGCTTTCTCTGCCTCCACGAGATGGCTCTGAGTGTCCCTTCCTTACTTCCGTGAATGGAGGGATGAGTGGAGAGGAAAAAGAAAGATTAGGGGTGATGGGGATAGGGATAGAGCGGGCGTGTGAGTGATGGAGCCCCTGACCCTTGTTTTATTGCATTAGTTGTGACAAAATGTCGCGTCTCGATTGTGTCGGAGATGAGGACAGATAGTGGCAGCGCGCGTGGCAGAGATGGAGACGCTACAGTAAGAGAAGATAAAAGCGGCGAACGGGGTGGAAGTAGCCACATAAAGTGTGGGAAATTAGTAACCGCTATGTATTATATTATACAAAGCTAAAATTAATTCGTTAGAACATCAAGTATGGTTAAATTCTTAAAAGGAACTGGTAATATTTTTGAAACTGCGTAAGATTAAATTGATTTATTGGGATAATCTATATGTATAAAGAAGATTGTTTGTGTGTGTTTGTGTTTGTTAGCGATTAACTCAGTCACTACTGTAGCTATCATCACCAAACTTTCTACAATTCTTTTCTGGGTCCTGAAAAAGGTCGAAGTCCACTTTTTTAAAAAAGTGGCTAAAATCAGAGATGGTAAATAAAAACTCGCAAAAACGATAATTTTCGTCCTCATTCGTCCGAGTGGCAATAGTCTCGTGAGTTGGAGGTGAAAATCTGCTTTATTTCGAAAGTTGTTGCCACTGCTCGCTTACAAATCCTAGAGTTTGTTAATAAAAAATTTCTAAGTTTTACGATGAAATAAAAATAGCATTGCCAAACATTAAATACATTATTCCCGATTCAAAAAATTCTTGGGAAGCCATTTTGAATGTTCCCATATTTGTACGATTTTAAGCAGCCGAGATATTAATTAAAAACTCTGAAAACGCTAATTTTCGCACTCATTTTTCCGAGTGGCAACAGTGTCGCGCGTTGGAGATAAAAATGCTTTATTTCGAAAAGTGTTGCTCCTGCTCTCTTTCAAATCGTAGAGTTTGTTAATCAAAAATTTGTAAATTTTACATAATCTATATATATAAAAAAAGAATGTCTGTTTGTGCGTTTGTTTGTTTGTTCGCGTTGTTGATTTGTGATCAATTGTCATATTTTTTTTGCTACATTAATCGACTAAAATTGAATATGGATTAAATATTGGATGAAACTTGAGCTTTTACGGCCATTTAATTAGAAAGACGAAAATCATTAAAAACTGCGTGCCATTGTTGTTGATATATTGAGAGAGAATTAGCTTATTTTTCTATCTAAATTTTTTGGGGGTTCCATTTCGCATCAGATTGAAAAATGTACGACTACGAACCATATTTTTGAATGGTTGTTAAGAAGGATTACAGCGGTGTTGTTCTCTCTGTTGTTAGATGCATTACTCTCAATCTAACTTAACTACATCAGGTATTTCCGCTAGTGTATAAATATAAAATAGGAGATTATGTAGCAAGAATAAGTGCAAGGGAGAAGGAAAGATGAATATTTAAAGCTGCTAGTTAAATTAGCGAAGGGAAATGCGCCAAAAATAAAATTAGAAAAAAAAAAAGCAATGAAAGCTAATTCTAAGAGAATATGAATACAGTGAATACGGTACGTGTGTGTTTCTATTACATTTATGTTCCACTTTCCATGCATGAATTTATATTTCCGTATTTTTATACCTCGATATGAACGTGAAACTATATACACACGCCTAGAAACACGAATCAAATTTTAAGTAATCACTGTTTCTTATTACCACATTAAAATAATGTTTTATATTCAGTAGTATGTTTACGAATTTATGCTAGACAACAGATTATACAATTTAGTTGCATGTGTAGTTCCTGCCACCCTGAAGAAGTAGTAGTTAAAATGGAATAAAAAAATGCAATCTGAAGAAAATTATTATATAGTATAGGAAAATAGTTATCGATTAAAAAAAACAAAAACAAATAGAAAGTCATTTAATGCAACTGCCACTTCCTTGTAAATAAGCATCTTATTTTATTAGCCCAAAGGGGCAAGTATCTCAGAGGGACTATTAATTTCGTTTTGGCATTCTGCGTTGATTCACTATAAGCGGCGAATGACTTTTTAAATTGTTGCTACCAAATATTAGAGTCCTGTATTATATTTAAAGAAATTAAACGATGAAGAATCTGCATAAATGTATATACATTTCTCGCATTGTGATAAAACAACGGTACCTAGAGCCATCACATTTTGAATAATCTAATCTTTCACCCGAATATGGGCATCTAGAAGCCCAAATTTGGAATCTGGAATTTGCTTTATTATTTGTTTCCTATTTTATAAAGCATTTATAAGTTAAGAAACTCGACGATTTCAAAGCGAGCAATGGCAACACTGTACAGAAAAAAAAAACTTTTTATCTCCAGCGCACGAGACTGTATAAGAAATTCTAAAGATATGCTGTTTTAAATATTTTGCAATATTGCTGTTGAATTGGATTTTATGACTTAAGTGCGAGGAACATGATATTTAATCAATAAAGAAAGGTAAGAAACGCTAAAAAACGCCCCTTTGGGCGTAATATAAAATCTGAAAGCTTTCAGTTTTTTTCTTTTAATTTTTGAATTTATTTTCTGTTTTGTTTTGTAGAAAGAATATCAGCAATTTTCTTTCTATGAAAATAGTGTTAATGTACATTAAGGTTTCTACAGACATATTAATACGTTCTTCATCGGAAATTAAATTTACGTCGCTTTTTTCTGAAATCAGTAACGAACAAGATGTAAAAAGTTATTGAATAAAGAAATTTTAAAAACATTATTAATATGCGTAATATTGGAATGTCATGAAGTTTTTTTATCTCTAAAATAAAAGGAGAAAAAAATGACCCTCTAACGTTTTACTTCAAGATATTTTGTAAAAGGACCGAACAGCTAAGGACAGAATTTAATATCCAGAGCAGAGTAGTTTGTTGTCAGGAGTTTCCGCATTCATTGGTGATGGTAAAGATATGTTCTTTTCTTGTACGAAACATTCTGACAGCTAAAGATAAATGCTCTGTGAATTATCACCAAGTTGACGCACCACGTGATTTTGCCATCCCTAACAGGAGATAAATGGACAACAAAAGAGCACTGATCGTAACCCTGTGTGTCACTATAACAAATACCAACATGACAGGCCTGCACCCCAAATCAAGCGCACCACCCAATTATAGCTGACAAAAAAAATATTACAAATACGCAGATCGCTTCTAAAAATGGTAGCCAGATGGCCCCAATGTATTCCCCATATCCTTTCCACCCCCGGTCCACCCTCCAGCTGCGGTTACGGTCTGTGACTTTTAGGGGGCGTTCCGCTCGTCCCACGGGTACAGTTACGATTAGGAGTATCAAAACCCCCTGCCACCGAGTCTCTAGTGATTCTACGGTCACGGATTGAGTCATGGAGAGTCCGCGATTTTTTAACCGGGGGAGGGTGGGGGGAAGCTCAATTTCAGCGCAGATTGCGCGAAATGTGACAGGAAGCATACAACGAGAACAAGCAAAGTGGATATTTTTACTCGCTTCCTGTCCTACGTAAAACTGGCAATGGAGGCACTATGTCTATTAAGCAGAGTAAATTAAGATAGCAAAAAATTGTCTTTCTTATTCCAGATTTTGGAAGGTTTATCTATCCTTTTATTTGATCCAAAATTATACAATCCTTTTCTACGAACACAAGTATAATTGAAGCCTTTGGGGAAGAGGCAAACGTATGTCATGGAGCATTCTAGCCTCCGCCTCTGCATTTTGCATGTATGTAGCGAATATCGATCGTAATGATAAAAATGATGATATATATATATATATATATATATATATTAATTCTAGCTAATATTATCTGCAAATAATGTAACTCGTTTTTTTTCCTACAGTACTTCCATAACATAATCATAAATGTATCCGGTAAGACAAAGGAAGGAAGAATATTTAATTCAGAAATACAGCAGCAAAAGAATAATATTCAGTTGGAATATACCAGAAAGATATCGTATCTAATTATAAAGTGGTTTTAAATTACGTGACATACTTTAATGGGCGTACATTTTATTCAGTAAAGCAGATTCCGGATCACTAAAAGAGAATTTTAGATAATTTGATACCGGATATTCATACCGGATATCCGGTGTCAGAACTCATACCGGATCTGCCGGATCACTAATAGGAAATTTCAGATATTGCGATTATCCTCGACGATACTGCAAATGAATTTTGGCAAAAGGAACAAGATTTAAGTGAGCTGTCTTTAAATCTTACATGAAGTTAAGATCTCCGAAGTAAAAAAGAAAAAATAAAGATAGATAAATCAAAAAAAAATTCTGAAAGCTTTCAGATTTTACATTACGCCCAAAGAGGCGTTTTTTTAACGTTTTATTAAATATCGTGTTCTTGGCATTTAAACCATGGAATTCAAGAGCAATATCGCAAAATAATTTTTAAATGAAAATATATCTTTAGAATTTCTGATACGCAGTCTCTCGCACTGGAGATAATTTTTTCTTTTTCGTACAGTGTTGCTATTGCTCGCTTTGAAATCGTTCAGTATGTTAATCAAAAATAATCCT
This sequence comes from Stegodyphus mimosarum, assembly GCA_000611955.2. Taxonomy (NCBI): domain Eukaryota; kingdom Metazoa; phylum Arthropoda; class Arachnida; order Araneae; family Eresidae; genus Stegodyphus; species Stegodyphus mimosarum. The sequence goes on from KK117903.1 coordinate 20,887, forward strand.
CATTCGTCGTTGTGGATCTCGGTCGATCTTGTTGGGATCTTTTTGATATTGATCCTGTGTCCTAGAACTGTTTCCAAAAGCTGCAGATGACGCTGGGCTTTACAATGAGCTTTGTAATCACCTGCGCTTGTCGCCTCCATTCTACCGAACTTCTGCATCCAGTCTGCGACTTGACCTGCCTCCAGTATACTGATAATCCTCCATTTCATTTCGTCATTCATATGTTTATAGCTACTCACTTTATCTGATACCTTATAAAATTTACTGAATTCTTGCGAGAAACACGGCGAATGTCGTGAAGGAGTACGAGCACACAAGTCGCCGAAAACTCCTTGTACCCTTTTATCTCCTCCACAATCACAGCTCTGCAGACAAGCGCGAGTACGTTTACGTATTCGATTCTAAATTTTTGCCTCATCATTATTCGGCAGCAAAATTATTACATTTGGTTCAATGCTTTACGTAAGAATAGACATAAGTTGCAAATTCTGTTAATTTTGCACATGAGTGTATTTTCGTAATATAATTAGATTTGTACATTATCATCGTGGATTTACTCTCCAAGAACAGGAAAATAAATATTCTCTTCTTTCTTTTTTGAAAAGCCTCTTCCCTATCTTAAGAAAAGAAGTTGCTTTATATGAAAATTCAAATAATGTATGAGCATTACGTAAGGCACGTAATGTTCAAATAATGTATGGGACAAAAGAAGATTATGTTGCGACAAAACATTGCTTCTATTTAAAGGAAATCGTTGCGATGCTCACAAAAATATATTAATGTCTTAGCGTCTTATCTCATTTGCCTGACAGTAACAGCAGAACATGTTCGCGAACTAATGGCGATTAGGTTGTCTGTCTGTTGCATAGGCCTTAGACACCTTATATGTGATAGAGCTGTAAGATTGTTCCCTCGTAATTTTGTGAGAAAATGCCCGGGTGAAGGGTCCAAGAGTCTCCCACTCTCTCTTATCCTTTCACCAAACCGCTTGAGAAAACATTCTGCTCACCAGGTATTTTAAGTGCCTCCATGTCACAAGGAATGATGAGTCAAAATACCTTATCTCAAAAGAGCCTTAGAGATTTTATTCCGGATTTATACCGAAACGGAAATAGCTGTTGACCGCCTTTCCCATATTAGCCTTTGTTTTCTATCCCCTCGTGTGAACGTAAAAGTGGGTGCGTTTTTTACACTTCACCTTTCGTTAATTAAACCAAAATAATCACGTGGTTCTCATTAGCTTGACATCGCATTTGACCTTTCAGACAAATTTCTAAGAGCAGTTTTTTTTCCTTTCTTCATTTTTTTTAGCAACTATACTGGTTGCGTTTAACAAGGTTTTAGAAAAATGGAATATGCTGAAACTCAAAAGAGCCCAAAACTCTTGTTTATAAGAGCAGGTCTTTTAAATCGAAACATTTATAAACGTAGAAACAGGCAATGAGCTTGCCTATTTAACAATTACTATAGAAGCATTCTAATAAGTACAGACGAGAAAATCATTGACCAGAAACGTCACGTTTGCATAAAAGAGAAGCAAAAATATTAACTGAGTTGAGATGAATTAACGGCCATTCCGACGATAAAGAAACCTTTGTCGAAGTGTCAGACAAAGGTTTAGATTTTGTTACTGTACCGAACTTTGAATCAGCAAAATCACCAACGCATAGAAATCACCATAAGGCTCTTCGGTATGAATCACTGAGAGATAATGTATGGGAGATCTTAATCGGGGATAAACATTGTTATAAAAAACTGTGCGAATTCATATACGTCATTTGAAGCCTCTTTTCGCAATTTATTGAGCTTAATATTATTTAAAATAGACAATAAATAATGTGTGGTTCTGCATATCATTTATTTATTACGACAGTGGTAGAGCATATAGAAGTAACATTTTTTATATGTACCACTGCTATAAATTTAATAATATTCTTCAGAAATACGCATATTATTTTCGAAACACCTAATTTCTTAAAAGTTCTGTTATGTCTTGAAAAATAAGTAACAAAACTTATTTCGCGCAGAAGGACAACATCACGCAGCCTTTTGAAGTAATCCCTATTTTGCTGCACAGTTTTTTTATAATACCCTTTTTCATTTTCATTGTTTTTATTTTAATTTTAAAATCAACATGCTTAAAGTAACAGAGCAATAGGAAATTTAACTTAAACGGATATTAAACTAAATTATACATTTATTGTTCCTAAGCCCAAATATATCTTATTTGATAATGTTTCTTCTTTGTAATTATTACTTAGTAGTCAGATTTTTTTTTCAAAGCTTTGTGAATATTAGGAAGTGTTGTTTGAAATTTTTTTGAAAATAGTCTTTTAGAGAACCTTAATGTAGACTTCTAATACGTAAATGCTCTTGAAACCCTACATCTTAACTATGAAAAAGCTGATGTTTAAATAAAGTTATATTATACATCAAAATTCGGATAAAATATTAATAATGGCTAAGACTTCTGAACGACGATCACATGCATTGTGGCATATATTGGAGACGTGCAAAAGGAGGTTAAAATGTTCCATTAACATAATATTAAAAAAAATCTGAAAGCTTTCAGATTTTATATTACTCCCAAACGTTTTTTTTTTTTTTTTTTTTTTTTTAC
>KK117903.1:23551-51245 GCA_000611955.2 Stegodyphus mimosarum
ACACGTTTCAAGAGAAATTCGCTAAAGTTTACACAAAATAGGAAATAGACAATACAGCAAATTCCAATTTGGGCTTCCAGGAGGTGTTCATGTTTTTGGGGAAGGACTAAATTGTTCAAAATTTGATGACTCTAGATACCGCTGTTTTTTTCACAATGCGAGAAACATATTGTTGCGTTATACGAGTTCGTGGATTTGAGAGTATCCGATGAAAACACGATGCAGAACAATAAAAAGCACAATTTATTTACAAGAATCACTATTTACAGCACAGTTCCAAAATTACCTTTAAAAGCGTCGAAAATCTACAATAAATACGCTAAAACAATCAGCAACACAGCTTCAGGCTGTAACTGTAAAGGTAGCTTCACGGCAACACTAAACTTATAATAAACACCGTGGAACAATCACCAAAACACTGTCAAGCTATACTGTAAAGGTAGCTTCACGGCAAAGCACTATCTCGATCGCTTTCCGTTCACAAAACTCTCGCGTAGCTTAGCACTCACAGTAAGCAGCTATTCTCACAACTCTCACAATGAAATTCTCACAATAATCAGCGATTCTCACAATGCCGGCTCTCGGAAACGCAAGGGTTTATATAGCTTTTCCTTAGGTTCCACAGGTTTCGAGAAATATCTCGACAGGAAGTTATTCTAGAAGCTTCCCGATTGGACCATGGGATATCGCCTATTTGGTGGCCAAATGGGCGATAAAGTCGCCAATCTGGCAACCCTACCATACACTATTTTATGGCAACCCTAGTGCTGTGCCGGAAAGCTTACATACAGGCGCAACCGCCGAATTTTTCGCAACAATACATACATTCACGTAGATTCCTCATTATTTAGTTTCTTTAAAGGCAATAACATTTGGTGGCAACAATTTGAAAAGTGATTCGGCGTAAAATGCCGTCTTCAGACTAATAGCCCTTCTGCCGTTTTGAGACTAATAGACTTTTAACGCCCATTTGAACTAATAAAAAAGTCTTGTACCACTGAGACATACACGTTTCAAGTATTTACGTTCTCTTACTTGTAGAAGGGAGTGTACAAACGCAGCCTGTGTTACAAATGTAATGAGGGGTTATTCTCCGTCCTGCCTCAACTGGGAACAAAATTACTGAATTCTTCCTCTGAAACACAAACGGGAACAAAAGGCTTAAGGCTCTTTTGGGAGCGGGTTCAATCAGCACTAAGCCACGGCAAAGACACTATACAAGCATCCAAGCCGGGATTCGAACCCGGTCCCAATAACTGATCGAAATCATTTTTCGTCTTAAAATTTTGGCTTGCCTTTTAGGATACGTATGTCTAGATATGAATAAGCAAAGCACAATAAGCAATTTTTTGGGAACTCGTTCAGAAATGAAAAAAAGGGTAATTTTTGTAGTTTAATTATAAAAAAATTATTTTATCATTTATTGTATCAAATAATATACGATCAAAGTGTTGAATTTTGCATTAGTAAAAAGTATTTTATGGCGAATTTTTTAGACTTACATGACGTTTTTCGAAGCAGGTTTTCTTTGTCTTTCTAATTATAAACCCATGTTTATGTAAAGTAAGATATTCATATTTTGAAATCGCTAAGTTTATTTAAGGCTGTAGTGTCCTATTAAAAGAATATTTCCCCACAGAAACCAATAATTAATGAAATATGCAAATAAAAGAACGAAAGATTATTTTTAGGATAAAAACGTGTTGTTAGCGATGTAAATAATCATTCACGTGACTTTAAAAACTAAACTTAAATTTAAAAAAAAAATTATTGGACAAAAATCTTAAAGATGGAACTAACTCTATAAACATGGAACTTTGTTATAACGGAAAATTTATTTAAAATACAAATTTTCTACAGATTTGAACAAGTATGAAAACTCAACAAAACAAAGAGGTTATTTTTAAGCTGCCAAATTTGATGAATGAAGATTAAAAGATTCCAAAAATAATGTAGTATCAATGTTTCTAGTGCGAAACAGGTATATGCCTACATTATCAAAAGTAGCTGTTTTATTTTGCAGAAGGGGGAGGGTATCTGACCACCCAAGCTCTTCAACTTAAAAGCTGAAGCCGCAATTCGCCATCCAGCTTGATTGGCAGGCGAGTCAGTTGGCACAATTACTCGCCACACAACAGCCACTTAATTAGCCCTCCCCAACGCCAAGCACCTCTGCCTTTCCCCAGGCCTTTTGTCTCAGTTAATTTGATGGGAAAAGGATGGGGTGAATTAAAAGCGCCGCTGGATGCAGTTACAGTGAAGAGCTGAGGTGGTGGGAAGAGGTGTGTGCTTAGCCAACTGTGTTTCATGTGGAATGTTGGCAAGAATTTTGGTTGAGCTATCTCGGTGTTTTCACGAGTTCTACATTATTACCACAGCATGTTGAAAGCTGAGAGCATCTTGTAAAAAATATAAATTTGTCTGTTTTGCTTGGATGCAGTCTCATAAAAATATTCGTCTGTTATATGATTTTTCTAAAGATGGCATTGTTAATGCCAAGGAATTAACGATTGATTTCACGATTCTATAATACGAGTCTACGATTCAAAGTTAATATAAAAATAATTCGGTTTATATAACAGATAGATCAAAATCAACTGATCAAAATTTCTTCCCCCGGTTGCCTGCCGGGGAATTTAGCGACCGTATAAACCGTTTTCCTCTCCCTTTGGAACACTGGAAGAGGTCTTCACACTTTCCGAAGACCTCTTCCTTTCAAAAAGCTGAAGGTTACAATTTCACTTCCCGAAGCCAATTGTAGCCAAGATAGAAATTGTTAGCTATTCTTGCTAGATTGCCTGTTAGAACATAGTAAAGAAAGAATATCTAAAAACGAATTAATAAAAAAACTGAAATGTTTCAGATTTTAAATTGCGTCCAAAGGGGCGTTTTTTTTAACGTTTTGTGTGTTACCTTTATTTATTAAATATCATGTTCGCACTTAAACCATAAAATTCAGCTCAACAGCAACATCGCAAAATAATTTAAAATGAGCATATCTTTAGAATTTCCGATACACAATTCCGTGAGCTTTGGATAAAAAAAGTTTTTCCCCCCGCAGAGTGTTGCCATTGCTCGCTTTTAAATCGTTTGAGTTTGTTGATCAAAAATTTGTGGCAGCAGTTTGAAAAGTAATTCAGACTTTTAATGTTTCCAACGCAAAATCGCAAAACGAAAACAATAGTGCTTCAGGGACAAAGCCCCTTTGGACTAACAAGTAGGCTAATTGCTTGAATAACAGTAATAAATGCAAACGCTAGCAAAGAAAATAAAAGGTATTAGTAAACACACATATTAGCATTAGAAATATCTTTAATTAACGATTATTCGGTACTAAAGTATGTTAAAGTACACTAGAAATATTTTTTTAAATTAAAGTAATCATGTAAATGTTTACAGAAATTTGTAGTTAGACAAAAAACACCTGATCTGAAATCTATTACATTGCCATTTGGAATATTGACGTATAATCTTAAATTTAAAATAAATTGAAATTATTATGCTAAAAAATTTTTTTCTGAAATTGATCTAGAAAGTAAGAATTACATAAACAGTGCTACAAATTAATAATCAATTATCCTCTCAATAAATAATAGGTTAATTTTTTTAACCAAAACTTGGTAACTTTTTTTGTTTGTTTTTTTAAAGAAAGGTTTGTGTAGTATAATTGGAAATATCTGAATAACATTAGTAGGTCGTTTTAATTCATAACTTTTTTAGACATAATAGAATATAATATGAAATTTAATAAAAATTTTCTTTATCGCACGCCAAATTTTTATTTAATTTGCTTTCTATGCGCAAACATTTCACAATATCTGAAAGACAAAAATAGTGATTTTTACACTCAAGTGAATGCCAGCTTTAGAGGAAATAATTTTTCGTATAAACCATTTTGGAGATTCAAACTCTGAGAAGAAAAAAGGAAATGATTATGCAAAAATAATTCGCAATATTTAAACATTTTTCACTACTAGGATCGGCTCACCTGTTTAGAGGGGGATGAAATATTAATATCATTCCTTTGTAGAATCATGCAGTTAGCGAGCATGGTATACTACTACTATTACTATGATAATAATTACAAGTAATAATAGTAGCACATAGTATTAACAAATACCTAATTTATTTATCATGAATATTTTGTGAAATCACGGAAATTTTCAAAAACCAGTTTTGATCAGTTTCTCTTTCTTGTACGAAGTAAAAGAAGTGTTGCAATCGCGAAAAATTTCCAGTATTACATTTCATCGAAAATATCGATTTTGACCTTTCTCGAATCCATTTAAATGGTGTTTTTGCGTAAAATCTGTACGTACGGACAGAATAAAGGACTCTTTTCCCCAAACGGTTTGAAAAACAGATTTAAAATGGATTCAGAAGACATTTTTTTCGTGACGTCTGTACTTCAGTACGTATGTATGCATATCGCATAACTCGAAAACGACTAGACACAGAATGTTGAAACTGCAAATGGAAGTGCTGTAACATTTAGTTGTGCACCTCTCTTTTTGGTTGCAATACATAGCCACTCTGTTACCCGTCTCTGTGAACTCAGTTTTTATTTATCTTTATATATTGATAAATTGTGCATTTTTACTTTAAAAGTGTTTGAAGTGTTGTTCTTATGTTCCGGTTAAAGTTTTATGCATTTAGTTAATCTGCATGCAATAGTTGTAGAATTATAAACAATCTAGTTAAAGTGCCACTAAGCCTGACGTGTCTCCAATTGTTTACATCCGAAAACTCTCTCTGTGAAGAGTTTCTTGAGTCATGGTTTCCATTGGCTGACTGTGATCCTTCTCTTTAATTTTTGCTAGCGACTTACTACTGGATTTCAGCCAGCATATCAGCGCCAGGAATAAAATTTTTCTCTGTGCAGGAAGCATAAATGATGCGTCTTCTATGGCTTTTCCTTAGCAGAAGGCGTTATGCTCACGACGTTTTCAGCATTTGATATTTTGGTGTCAACAAATATCAGATATCGCTGTTCTGGGAATCCTTTCTTTCCACGTCGCTTAAAGGTTTTACGCTTGCGTTTAGTTATACCGTCTATCTGCGTAGATAGAAATTACGGATCGCTTACAACTGCTTCTTCCAAACCCGAGGTGTCAAACCTTGCGATTTAGGATCTGGAATTTCATCACCGCTGCCACTCAGACTGAGCAGATGTTTAATGTTTTCAGATAAAGGAGGAGTAGAATAATCCATTTCATTATGAATTAGGTTGCTATAAGAGTAAAGGCTGACCTCAGGGACAGAATCTCACTCACTGTGCTCAGCTTCGTGCTGACAAGAACCTTTCCTAACACCAGATTAAGAGGAATTTTGGGGAGTAAACAGAAATATTGATCTTCTTCAAGAGACAGGACGTCATCTTTGCTTTTTTTCGCTCGACGATTTTCTTAAATTAAGAAATCAATTGGCATACGAAAGTCATAATTCAAGAAAAAGTCGAAGGAGTTAGACAAAATGGCAAGAAGTTATACAAGGGTGGTGTGCTAAACACTATTACCAATTCGCAAATAATATCAAGATACGCAGAAGGGAGGGAACATGACAACTTCCCATTTCGTGGCACAGGCTTTGGATATGACAGGTGACGTCACTGCATTTCAGCTCATAAACTGGAGTGAAGAGTCACGCCAAAAAAGAAAGGTCAAGGAAGGAACAGTGAGATCAAGAATCTCGCCATAAGTCTGCAGATACATGCCCCTTTGGTTTTTTGTCAATGTTCTATTGAAACACAATTTCTCATAAATAATGCCTCATGATCACTGTGGCTGAAATAAAAGCGTAATGGTTCGCAGGCTTATATAGTGTTTTCTTTGTGAATAACAGAACGGCTACAACACCTACAATAGTGCTTTTAAAAATTAATTCCCAGCATGCTTCCAGAAAAGGGAACAGCATCTGATTCGGCATACAGATACAAAAGGATATAGCACTCTGAAAATGAAAGCATCCACTAATTCATAGTTCCAAGCATATATATTACTTTTAAAGGTGCATTTTGGGGACTAAATTATCACACTAACTTGAGAACTTTATTAATACATAAACTGGTGCATATTATATATGATGAACATTATTGTTCATGTTTAACTGGGAAAGTATCCAAATAATATGTTTTCTTTACCCACAGCCTTTTGGATGAAAACAAAGGCATACCACCTGCCGTGATTGCTCTTTAGTGTCTATGTTGCAATTACGCTGGGATTCTGGTACACTTTAAAACTAGAAGTCTCCAAAAGACAGTAGTTTTTTTTATGTCGGATATAGACGTAGCATTAAAGAAATAATTTGTATCTTACCTATTAATTGAAACCACATATTCGTAAATTATGATATTTTATATAATTCATGAGCAAGTCGGTAATTTTATTTCTTGATTTACTTAGTATCACTTAACTGTAATATACAAACGATCTTGTTCTCATATACGTCTGTAAATCACACAAAAAATTTATTTTCTTCTATTTCTGGAATCTCGGATCAGCATATTAATAATTACCAAGACTCATTTTCATCATATTATATAAATATATATCTCTAAGAACGGAGTTTGTTTTAGAATCAAAAAGGTGCATTAACTGGCATTATAGTATTCAGATTTTTAAGTATTGCTGAGGAGGTATTCACAAAATTATACTCCGACGATAACGTGACGTTTTGTCTAACCAGTTCTTCCTTTTCTCAGAAAGAAAAACAGTACTATTGGCAACCAAAATTATACACTCGCGTTTGTGAAAATTGCAACACCATGAAGGACTTACGCGAGTGAGCTGAAATTTACAGGAAATGCAAAGTAGCGCATGATATGCGAATGATTAGAATTGCAAATCCGTAGCGCATGCGTATGCTGAGCAGCGCCCTCTGAACGGCTGATGGATCCGAATAAATAGACGGCTGTAGCGAGGCGTGTATGGTTATCGGTGGTTATCTGCTAGTGGTAAACGTTAACTCAATCTGTACTTATGCCTCGTCGACGAAAGAGAGCGAGATTTGAACAACTTACAGAGTTTGAACGAGGGAGAATCATCGGCCTTCGTGAAGCTGGATTGTCGTATCGTGCAGTAGCCTCTCGTGTGCAGCGTAACAGCAGCACAGTGATGCGCGTTTGGAAGCAGTGGACGGACGAGTGTCGGACAACTCGGAAATCCGGGAGTGGACCCCGAAATGTGACGTCAGCTCGCGATGATAGACACCTGGTCCGCATGGCGCGGACGGACCGTACAGCTTCCTCTAGACAATTGGCAGCACTGTGGTCAATAGCTACAGGTGTTTCATTGTGTGCTTCATCAATTCGTAGACGTCTGCTGCAGTGTGGACTGCGCGCACGGACTCCTTTATACAGGATCCCCCTAACGCACGACCATCGCCGCCTGCGGCTACAATGGGCCAATCAGCATAGAGACTGGCGTGCTGATTGGCAGCATGTCGTGTTTTCTGACGAATCCCGCTTTAATTTGTGGTACCATGATGGCCGCATTCGTGTCAGACGCTATGCCGGTGAACGCCACCTTCCGGAGTGCATTATCGAACGCCACAGTGGACGAACACCCGGAGTTATGGTCTGGGGCGCCATAGCATATCATAGACGATCTCAATTGCTACGAATTGTGGGCAATCTGAACAGCAACCGGTATATCCGTGAAGTTCTACAGCCCGAAGCTGTTCCCTTCCTTCAAAGCTTGCCAGGCGCTGTATTTCAACAGGACAATGCCCGCCCTCATACTGCTCGGATTGTTAAATCCTTCTTTGCAGCGCAGCAGGTACAGCTTCTTCCTTGGCCTGCGTGTTCCCCGGATATGTCGCCAATTGAACATGTGTGGGATGTCATTGGTCGGCGTCTTGCTCGTGATCCTCGTCCTGTTGCGTCTGCAGACGAACTTTGGGTACGCGTACAAACGATATGGAATGCTCTTCCTCAGTCAGACATTCAAACTTTGTTTGACTCCATGCCACGTCGTGTAGCAGCACTTATTGCGGCGCGTGGTGGCCACACAAAATACTGATTCTGATCTCTTGTTCTTGTTTGTTTGCTTTGAACATTTAATCATTTATTTGTACCACTACCACTCAACTGTGTATTAAATTGCATTCAATTATGACGATTCCTTCTTGGTGTTGCAATTTTCACAAACGTGAGTGTATTTTCGATTTAAAAATTGACTGCCAAGTATCAGTTACTTAAACTGCGCCTGAGTGAAAAATGTTTCTCATAATCATATAAAAATTCTTTTCGTTTAAACTTTCCCTAGCACATATCGTTAAAGAATTTTTGCGGCTTGTTCCTGGTTTTATGCACTGTATTATATAAATACCAATTATATCAATTCTGTTGGAAGCTTAAGAGGGTAACGCATAGGGCAGTTTGAGGAATGGGACCCCCGAGCCCTCCTTCGGATAATCAAAGGGCGCCGGCGTGGACCTCCAGGGAAAACTTAGCACTAATGGCCTACACCAGAGGGCAAGGGGGTGTATAACAGCAACCCCCTCTTCTCTTGCCGATAGATAACGATTCAATCCCAATGGGAGTTTTTCCTGGATTATTAGATGTCAGTTATGTCTTCACTAAAATTCGCGATGTGTTTTCTTCTTCGGCGCTGAAAATATGTTTTGCTCAACGAACTCTACGCACAGAGTGAAAATTGCTGATGTGTATTGCAGTCAATACATGATACATAATAAAAATTAATATCTGCTATTAATGTTATTCAACTGTGAGTTAAAGTGATATGAAATAACACGGGAATAATACTAAAATAAAGCGGTCGTTTTCAGCATCGTATACTTGCTGTATGTACAGCATAATGGTCTCTGATTGATTTTATGATTCCCTGTACCATGTTAGTACTTTTTAATTGCTTAGAAATGCAAAATTAAATATAGTGAAAGTGCAACGAAGAAAAATGAAATTATGAAACAATTTATTGCAAAATTTTCATGACACGCTTCGTAATAATTTCGGAGATATCAAACTTTGAATTTTTCCTCCTCAACGTGATTTTAATAAGTTCCTGATATTAACTATTTTTTGTAATAGATATAATTACTTAGATTGCATTGTGTGAGAAATTATAGAATATATCTGATACGACGAGAAACTTAAATTGGACTACTGAACTTAAAACCAAAAATTTATTAAATAAAAAACTTAAAATTACATGATTTGAGATAGTTATCTTTTATCGGGTTTTCCGGAGCAGGAAATGTAAGAAATTAGCTGTATCTTTACTGGAATTCAAAACCACAGATTTTCCATTTGCTAAGTTGACGTGCTAACCACTTACACCATTAAAGCACATAGGTGTGGGGGGGACGATAATTCCTCACATTTTTCTTCAGCTTAAATTTCGACTGGCATGAAACTGTATCAACCAGATCCAGGTGGTAACGAACTATGATTTACTACATTTTAGTTCGTACGCTTCTTTAAAGGGAATAAAGTTTTTCGAAGACAAGGAAAGAGGAAAACATCAAGTGTTCCCCTTGCGAGATTTCAAACCTATACTGATTTTTCAATTGCTAGTTAGTTGTCCTAACTACTTACCTCGCACAGAAAGTGGGGATGATAATTCCTTACAAACTTAAATTTTAATTTCTGTTTACTCTACTATATTAGCTTCTTTAAAAAACTAAAATGTGTTCCTATTATTTTAGCGAGGATTATCTTCTGATAAGAGAACTAAACATGAGCTCATTACACTATTTATAGACCAGGATTTATGATATTTATAGGAAATACAGGATAACTTTATTTAAAGTTTCCTGTAGAAAAAATTAAACTTTACAAATGACTAGAACTACCAGCTGAAAACTTTCATACGCCTCTAATTTAAATCTAAATAAATTTGACTTTTATGTTTCGGTCTTAGATATTTATTTTTTTAAAAAATATTACTTCTTTAAGTCTTCTAATTAAAATATATTGCTACCCATTTTAATAAGGATCTTATGCAAAATTTTGAGACATTTTTATAAGACATTTTTGGATTAGCAATATGTGCTATGGTATAAGACGTATGATTACATATATTCAAATCAATTAGTACTATTCAGGTGTCTTCAACTGCAACAAAATTGAATTGCTGGGTACCCATCACAAATTGCCTTCTTTTCGGGAGTGAAAATATGCAGTTATAAGATTGTTTTGTTATATATATGCAGTTATAAGATTATTTTGTCTGAAACCCGGGGCACTAATTTGGGCATTGTCGGCTCAAGCGGTAATCAGACTCAGCTTCTGTACTTATTTAATAAAGAAAAGGTTTAGCTACTCAAGACGTAGTTGTGCATTTATTTCAATGGATTGTTTGTGCACAAAGCTTACTTCCCTTCTTCCCCCCCCCCAAATAAAAAAAAATTCTCTCAACTAGAAATATACTTTCAATTTTCTCAAGAAACGGAATCTGCGAACTGAAAGCAACAAACATCTCGAAGCAATTTTTGATTTTCTTCTGTAAAAGTAGTATTAATTCTTGCCGACATATAAAAGTAAATCCTGGCTCTTCAATAAAATAAAACCGTTGTTCCTGAATTGAAATTAAAACTTCTAAAAAGAATTTTAAATCCCTTTCTTAGGCTTAACTTTTTTTTAATATAAAATGTTGAAAAAAAAAAACTGAAAGGTTTCAGATTTTAAATTACGTCCAAAGGGGCTTTTTTTTTTTTTTTTTTTTTTTTCAATCATATTCTTCGCACTTAAACCATAAAATTCAGTTCAAGAGCAATATCGCAAAATAATTTTAAACTGAGTATATTTTTAGAATTTCCGATAGACAGTCTCACTCTCTGGATATAAAAATGTTTTTTCAGTATAACGTAGCCACTGCTCGCTTTGAAATCCTTGAGTTTGTTAAGGAAAAATTAGTTGAAGTTTTAGAAAATATGAAATCGGCAGTAAAACAAATTCCAAATTTCAAATTTGGGCTTTGGAAACGTTCAATATTCAAAATTTGATGGTTGAAGCATCGGTTGAGGCGCAACGCCAGGGTGCCTACTGTAAACGTATATAATTTCCTAATCATATCGTTAAATAAACTGAGTGAATTGAAAGGTGAGTACCTAACTACATAAGTTTTTTTTTTTTAAACTGTGGGAAACTTTTCCTTTAAAGTATAAAGATATGCACAGAAGTTGTCGAACTGGTGAGATAACATATTTGAAATGACAAGAGAATAAAAGGTACGAATCTTTTGGCATGTTAGAAAAACATAACTGAATAATATAATAACTCTAAGAAAAATAATAATAGAAAAATAAGAGAAAAATATTACACACAAATGATAACTTAGAACATTTCTAATTACATCCAGAATGTACAATGTTTATAATGCTTAAACAGGTGCCAGGTAAAGAATTGACATTGGTCGTACAAAGTTTACAGGGTCAGCAGCTTCGTAATCAGGAATGTAAATATCTGGGTTACTAATTTTGGTTTGATTTACATGAAACTGCCTAGCTAGTCTACAATAAAAATTATGAATGTGTTCGATGTTCAGCTCTAGATGAATTCTACTATTTCGGATGTACCATGGTACATTTACTAGTTGCCTCAGAACACCATTCTGAGCAGTTTGCAATTTTTTACGGTTGGAACGACATGAATATGCCCAAACTGGGCAGGCATAACTTAATAGTGGACGCATAATGGTTTTGTAAATGAGTAACTTATTGTCTATAGATAGAATACTATTCCGAGCAATTAAAAAAATTATGAGCTCGAAAATTTTTTAGAATATGTGTTATGTGTGGGGACCATGAGAAAGTTTTACAGAGGATCACCCCTAAGTAAGTGACTTGCTTGGCCCTGGGAAGTACCGTACCATAGAGTTGAAGGTTTGTTTTTATTTTCTTTCTCTTTGTAAACAATATAGCCTGCGTTTTTTCCGGGTTGACTTGCACCTTCCATTTAACTAGCCAGGTCTCAAGTGCATGGATGGGGTTTTGTAATCGTTGGATTACTGGACTAAGAAATGCATTTTGTGCCAGGATCGCTGTGTCATCAGCATACATGGCCAGTATAGTGTTGTCTGCTGTGGGTATATCGTTCATATAAACATTGTAGAGTGTGGGTCCCAAAAGAGAACCCTGTGGGACGCCTGCGAGTACTGCACGGCTGGTGGAATATGTGCCAGAAATATGAACGACAAAGTGTCTACCAGTTAGGTAGGATTTAATTATGTTCGTGATGTAAACTGGGAAACCCAGTGTGTGGATTTTGTAGACTAATGCGTCCAGCCATACGCGATCAAAAGCCTTGGCTATGTCTAAGAAAATGCCACCAGTAATTTTCTTTCTTTGCCTTCCTTCTGTAATCATTTCCACCACTCTGTAGAGTTGGTTGGTCGTCGACAGTTGTTTCCTGAACCCAAATTGACAGGGGATAAGAATGTTGTTTTCTTCCAGGTGTTGATTAATTCTGGCAAGAATAACAGCTTCAACCACTTTACTAATACAAGACAGAAGACTGATTGGTCTGTACGACGTCGGTGATGTAGCTGGTTTTCCTGGTTTGAGGATAGGCGAGATGGCTGCCAGTTTCCACGGATTGGGAAAGTGCTGGGTCTGCATAATGCTGTTGATGAGCTTGGTAAGCATGAAGACAGTTTTAATAGGAAATTTTTTTATCATGACATTCGTAATTTTGTCGAAGCCAGGACTCTTCTTGTTCTTTAACTTCTTGATATAGCCACAGACTTCTAATGGCATGACTGGGGCAATGATGTTTGTGTGTGGTATTGTTGTGAAGTTGGAATGGAATTCATTAATCTGTTGTTCAGTATCAGTGTCATGTATGTCGTTGGGACGAAACTGAGACTCCAGAATCTGTGCGAACAGTTCTGCCTTCTCAGCGTCCGTGTAATGGATCCTATTAGGGCCGTTTAGGGGCGGAATTTTCCTGTAGCATTTCGTGAGTCTATTAACAGCTTTCCGGAGGGAGGTATCCTCAGCAGAGAGCGAGTTAATGTAGTTAGTCCAGTGGAGTTGTGATTCTTTATATGTAAGAGACCTGACAGCAGCATTAAGACGATTTAGGCGGTGCTTATCCAAGGGGTTCCTTGTCCTTTGAAAGAGCCTACGTGCAGCATTTCTTTGTTTAGTAAGAGTGGACAGTTCACGTGATCTTGGTTTTTTCCTGAAGGGAATCCTTTTTTGAGAGTCATCATATGCTTTTTTAATTTTTGCAGTGAACTCCTCGACAAAACTATCAATGGCGTTACCTGAGTGTAATGCTGGGATTGTGTATTGAATGTTGTTTAGAGCTTTGGCGTATAATTGCCAGTCAGTGATAACGGCTCTTGTGTCTGGTGTAGTATATCTGCTGATATCCAAGTTCATTCGAACTGGGTTGTGGTCTGAAGATAGTTCATCAAGTACGGTTACATCCAGCGGATCGCTGGTGTTCCGTAAAAGGAAGAAATCCAGAATACCAGTTGAACCAGCAGTATACCGTGTTGGGGTTTGAGGAGCTGCTATGCGTAATACCGCCGCGCGGGCCAAGTTAAATATTACGTTTCCTATTGTGTTAGAATTATAGCAGTTCCAGAATCTATGTCTTGCATTAAGATCTCCACCAATAATTATATGATTTCCAAGTGTTAGTAGAATGTTTAGGTCATTTGCGACTAAAGAACTATTGCGTGAGGGTGGTATGTATGTGGAGATACAAATGTATGCTGTGGAAGTGTTTGTTGTGAGTGCAATAGCTGAAGCCTCTATGGCTGAAAGCTGTGGAATTTGGACAGGGTAGTGAGGTAAGCAGCGTTTTACGAGGAGCGCATTGCCACCACTGCGTCTTCTAGAATTTGAATTCATTCTATTGGATCTGTAAACCATATAATTTGGTACATAAATAGGATTCTTGGGGCCAAGCTTGTGTTCTAAAATTTGATGGCTCTGCGTATCGTTGTTTTATCATAGTGAAACATACATACATTTATGCAGATTCTTCAGTATTTAATTTCTTTAAATATTATACAGGGGGATAATATTTGGTGGCAACAATATGAAAAGCGAAGCAACGCTTTTAATGAATCGACGCGAAATGCCAAAGTGAAATTGCCCCTTTGGACTAAAATCAATTCGAATGACGTGTCATTATTAATACATTCTTAAAAAAATCTGAAAGATTACATATTTTATACTACACCCAAAGAACTTTTTTTTCTTTTATACGCATACACGATTCGAGAACATTTGGGCTAATGTCCCTTTAAGCTAAAAATATTTAAAAACAACATATCTTTAGAATTTCCGATAGACAGTTGCGCTGCCTAGTGATAGATCCCCCCCCAGTACAGTGTTTCTATTGATCGCTTTGAAATCATTAAGTTTGTTAATCAAAAGTTCTTTAAAGTTTTACAAAATGTGAAATAGATGATGAAACAAATTCGCAATTCAAAACTCGGGATTCCAGCTGCCCATGTTCGGGTGGAGGATTACGTTATTCAAAATTTGATGGCTCTAGGTACCGTCGTTTTTTCGCAGTGCGAGAAACATACATACATTCATGCAGATTCTTCATTATTTAATTTCTTTAAATATAATACTGGGGGATAATATTTGGTGGCAATAATTTAAAAATTGATACCTGTTTATAGTGAACCGACGCAAAATGACGAACTAACGCTCCTTTGGGCCAAAAATGCATAAAAATATTACAAATTGTGCATCGTCATCTGAACACGATAAAAAAGAAACATACGTAAATTTATACTTTGTATGTTCTTACAGAGTTTCCTAAAGAATTTTCATGTTCCTACAGAATTTCACCATAACTATTAGATTTTATTTTGAGTATAAGCACTAAAGATTTAGAAAATTCACAAAAAAGGGAATTAGAAATTTTGATGTAAATTTTTACTGATTTGTTTTATTTTTAGCCGGTTTGGTAGTTTACAATGGCGGTTGTCACAAAATGTTGTTAAGAAGACCAAACAAAATAATTTCTCAAGTAATTAACTTACAACTTCGTAAAGCGCTTTTTATAATAGCAGTGTTAAAGGAAGATCACCGTGTACCGGGAACCACATCAGTTTATAAAGATTTTATCACAAACTAGAACCTACTATAACCTATTTTTTTTTCACTATACATACAGTGAAGACAGTATTAACAAACTGATAAACTGGTCTCTCTCTCTCTCTGTATATATATATATACATATATCATAAAAATTTTAATTTAAATTAACGGCAGATTAAAAAATCATATTGATATGTAGCAAAATAAAGCAATAAATGAAAAAAAAAATCAAAGTAGAAAATTGACTAAAACTATGCAAGCAACCACTGCATAAAGTTCTAAAATTCAGGGGGGAGAACTAATTTATTTTACATTTCTCATAACATCTTCATCAAGGGCTTCTTGTTTTCTCCGAACTTATTGCTTTCTTTGCATTTGTTACACACACACTCACACATACAAACACATTTGCCTAACAGTTATATTTGGCGAAAGCTGTGGGAAGGGGTCTTCGAGGTTTGTGTAAGATGAGAAAATTAGAAATGCAATAATTAATAGTAAAAACCATAACCATTATACTATTATAAAATTTATGAAGTTAAATTAATGAAAATTAGTTATGTTATGAAATTTGTTGTGACTATTCAAAATTAATGTATAAAAATTTTTTAATTGTGATATTGTGTGCGAAGTTTTGAAAATACTTCCCTGAAAAAATGCGATTATGTGAACTGTAAAGCATAAAGATTTGGGACTGAAATTTTTGATAGGACACTAAAGTATTATTAATCTTTATATTTTTCAATTATTTAACAGTTATCTTGGATAAAATTTTATAATTTGCATCTTTCGAACCATGTTTCGCTTCATTTCCTAATGTTTTAACGTTTTATTCTCTAAAAAGGCTTCTCTGTCGATAAGTTTTTTTTTCTCTTTGAAGGGGGAATATGTATGATTACGAATATGTAAATCAACGCAATAGTCTAATTCCCCCTTTTTGTTCTAAATATAGCAACGCCTTTCCTGCACTGAGTCATTCCTAGATCAATTCATATCATATGACTTCATAACTTAATCCAAACTTTCTCTTAATAATCTGGCCATATGAGATAACTGCGCACTTCTGCATCTAGCTCTCTTGCTGTTCAGTCACTGATGTGCTGTTTTTTTCCTGTCAAAGTATTATCAAAAATGCACATATTACTGAATAAGCACGATTAAAAAACGGAGCAGCATCAATGTGTAACAGTTATAGAGGATAGATAGATCGTAGATCCATATTGAAGAGGAAGAATTCTGGTTGTGTAGTATGCTAATATGTTGACTGCGTAATGTCTAAGAAACTTGGCTGCCGAAGCGGTTTTAACTCCGTTTTTATTTTCCAGTTGACCTTTGTGTCCACAATTACTTGGCACTCTACTCCTGTCTCTTCAAGAATATTTACAATTTTGGTATTGTTGAATAAGAAGCAAGCACAGCGAAATTACGTCCAAGTAGCGCGTAGAGAGAAGCTGAAGTGCGTAGTTATCCAATATGGAAGCACACGAAGAGAAAGGTTTTGCTTTGAGTAAAAATTTCAGTTCCCAGTTATTACGTCATAAGCGCTGCGCAAACCATGCAAAATGGAATGGCCTAGAAATGACGCAGTTCAGAGAAGCTATTACGAGTTTTAGAACAGAAGAGAGGGAGAGTTAAAGAATTACCTAATTTTGATTCACATATTTTTTACCTTTCATATACACATGAGTATTAGTTCATCGTTATTATTTGATGGATTGGTCCTTGTTATGACCTGATGGCTGAACTTGTTTCGGCCGGGGGCGAAGCGTTTTACCCTTTGCAACAACAACATGTGGATTAGTTAACAAGACTTTATTAGAAAGCCATCTGTTATTTATTATAGGGCCCATTACTATTCCTATTTGCTCTTGCTTATAAACGTGAATGAGCGCCTGCGTAAGTTCATAATGAACTCACATTTAACCACAAATATGAAAATATACATTTTTATTATTTGAAATGCTAATAATTAAAAAAGTAATCATACTATTATCCGAATTAATAATTTAATTAATACTATTACTTGAATTTATTTTAATAGTTTAAAATGAACAAGTAATTTGATAGTTGCTTAATTAATTAAAATGCAACCTTTAAAATTCAGCATATAGAATGTTTATTAAATAATTTGATTTGTTTGTTTTTTACTTTTTACTAGATTTTTACTAGATTTTTTTTACTTTTTACTAGATTTTTACTAGATTTTTATTTTTTACTTTTTACTAGATTTGTTTTTTTTTACTTTTTCATATGTTTCATATGTTAGGTAGATAAGAATACATCCCTTCTATCCATCATTTTTTGAATGTCCATAGAAATCATGTGACATCCAAAAACAGAGGATAAAAGAAAGAAAAACAACAAGAAGTGTCCGATAGCGTCCAGCAAAGCGTGAAGACAGACTATCATAAAAAATAAACCCTAATGAAAAGTCCCTGTCCGCAATAATGGCATCTGCCCGTTCATTTCTCTTATGAGAAGATTAAATTATTAAACACTCGAATCCATTAGGTTCGGGGGGGAAGCAGCGAACGAATGAAACCGAATAACACGTAAAAAAGGAAAGAAATAAATCGTTCCCGCCTTTTTTATTGGCTAATATAGATGATTAGTTTCATTTCCCAGGTTCCTCTCTTCTTCCACGCCCTTGTTTCTTGGATGGGGGAGTCAGTTCTGGTAATCGCCGCTAGGGGAAGTGAAAAAAGAAAAGATAAATGCGTCAGAAAATAAAGGATTTTTCTTTTTGGTTTCTGTAAGAAAGTATTCCCTTTTTTTAAATATGTTATCTGAAACTGAAGATGACTTCATTCCTGTGTTACAACCGTTAAAGATAATGCTGATAATAATTTACAGTGTAAATAATATTCATAAATGTTGTGTTAAAGTGATATTCCTCTGTTGTAATGCAAATAGGAACCCTCGAATTCCTGCACCAGAAATAACCTATTCAAAGAAAATAGACGTCTTCATGGGTTAGATTATATTTTGAATTATTTAACATAAATGCATCTTTACCAGAGTAGTATTTAGATCTCGTTTCTAGTTGGAACCGAAAACCTTCTTTCCATATGTAGCACTGCTTGTAAAGACAACTGAGCTGAATTGTCTCTCTCCGACTTTAAATATTTTTTAACCGGCCGCGTGAGATAGTTCTAGCATTTTCTGCTTCTCGAGATTTCTGGAAACCAATAAGAGGATGGAAGTACGGTTACAGCTAAAATAGTGGTCAATTACATTTATTCAATTTCAATACAAATTACCGAGATATCCATTTCTTCAATGTTAAATGCACGTGCTCCTGTAATTTTACTTTTCCGGCACAGCTTTCTCTTAAAATTTGTCTCGCGCTGTGTTGCACCGAGAAATAAAACAGTTTTAATTATAATACTACTAAAATTAGCTATCTAAATGCAAAATTCGTAACAGTATGTATTGTTTGTCACTTTAGGTTTAAACAAAGCTTTATGCCAATAACGTAGTTTACTCGTTGAAACATTTCCTCTAAACTGCCGTTTTTCTGCATTATTCATTTGTAAATTGCGTTCCAAGGACAATACTTTCAGCATAGATCTTCTAAAAAAAAATTTCAAGCGAACTTTGCACAGAGGCTTTTTCGCACACTTTTCAGACGACTTTGCTTTGCTGTAAAAAAAAAAAAAAAAAAAGAATTTCTTTTTTAACTCCAACTGTACTTTTGAAAACATAAATTATCGTCCGCTACTCGTACTTGACACTTTTGTTTTCATGTAAAATGCCGATTTCAAAGGAAGAAGAATGGAAGGTTTTGGTTTTGTTCTTTCTGAAGAAAATTATTCGTATCTAGTTATTAAAAAACATTTTGAAAGTCAAAGTTTCTCGATACGAGTTTTTTTTTTCTCGATCGAGGAAAAAAAATGTCAAAGTTTAGTTTCAAGTGTAAAAATTATGCCAAATACTTATCCAAGTTAAAAACGGAATGTTTTGAATGTTGCAAAAGTAAGATCTTTAATGTTAAAAGAAAATCTGCCAAGGCAAAGGACAGTTGCATAATCATTAAAATGCTCAGTGTCAACTGTAAACAAAGTGATTAATGGTGGTTTGAATCTTAAAAAGGCGACGAAACGTAATGTGCGTCGTCTTTTTTTCACGACATATCGCGGAACGCGCTGCGGAATTCTTTATGAGAAACATTTATACGGACAAAAATGGAAAAATGTTGTCACGATAGAAGAATCCTGGATGTACTTAAATGAATTCAATAAAAAGAGACCCATTAATTATCGTCAAAGACATTGTTTTAAAACGTGGTTCAAGGAATGTAAACAAAGTTTTTCTACGAGATTTATGATTTTTGCTAGTTTTTCAAATTACGGCAAATTAAAAATAAAGAGAGTGAAGAGAAATGTTAAGATCAACTCCACATATTATCAAAACGTATTTTATAGCCAATTTTCGAGTATGAAATGCCTCGTCTTTACACACAGTGTGATCAATGAGTAGAACTGCATCAAGACAAAGCAGCCACAGGTCAAAATCAAGTGTTAATTTCCTGAAAAAAGTGAACAAGAAATGTGTATCAAGGCCTACCTTTCACTCATATCCCTACTAAATCTCCTGATGTATGACGAATGTAGTTTTACGCTTTTGGTCGTTTAAAAAGCGAATTGTCCAAACGTAAACCTACAACTTCCTTTGGAAAGCTGTTCAAGAGCAATGTGATAAAATACCTTTTTCGATACTACAAAAGGCTTTATTATCTTCGAAATTACGGTTTATAAAGATAATGAAGAATAAGTGTTATCAAATAGGACATTTAAAACATAAAAATTTTAGGTAAAATATTTTTGTAATTACAATGAAAATCGTCTAAAAATGTATTTGCTTTACCATCTCTTTGGCCTATAAATCTGGCAATAAGACAGCTACACTACGCATATGATTTTTAACTTCGCGTTCGTATGGTTAGTATTACTTCGAATGTTATGTCGTTAAGCTGAAGTAAGTTTTTAATATTAGTTTTCATTAATTGATTCTTTATCGTTTCTTTTTAATTACTGTACCTGTCATTCGTCACAGACAAACTGGAAAATGTTGTACGATCCTGAGTATAACAAATAAATGCACTTGCTATGAAAATAGAATTGTAAATTATATTGTTTTAGTTAAGTATTATGTCTTCTCGTGGCTAATTAAAAATAGACATCATAAATTTAGCATAAATAAAGCATTCTAAAATTTTAAGAAATTTTTTTTCAGAATGCTTCAGAAGTTGGTCGGTTCGTTGTAATACCATTCTTCAAAATCTGTTTTATGGGAAGGGAAGAAAGGTAAACAATCAAATCCGGCGTGAAATTTCTGTACGAAATCCCTGAAAATCCCTTCAACTTCCCTGCCCTTATTTCCATCGGGGATTACAAGCTGCGGAACTAAGTTCCTCTGTTTCCGTCAGTGTAGTTGAATTTAATACGCGATGGATTATTTAAAGGGGGTATCAGAGGAGGAAGGACTTATAAAGCTCTACAATAGGGGATTTTTTTTTTTTTTTTGCTAGGCTACATACGTGAAAACGCTTTCTAGCTTTAAAAAACTTTCAAACCATGAACAACTTTAATCAAATTACATAGAAATCATGTACCCTATCTTTTGAAAGGAATTTGGTTCTGAGAAATTAAGAATTACACTAGCGAAAAGTTTGAAATTTGCTCAAGGGCATGTAAATTGATATTGTGTTATCTATTTACATGTTTAAACAAGGCAAGAGTAAATCAGCCTTTAATTCCTATAGCGTTGATTTGTTATTGATGTATGTAAACATTTTGGGCTGCGTTTTATATCTGGCATCAAATTGCAGTAATGTGCGTTTGTTTTATAACCCAGCAGATAAAAGACTAGTTACAAAGATTTGTGTATTCAACTGAAATACTTACTGTTTTAAACTACAGCATGGTAAAAGTTATCAAACAGCTTAAAGTTAGGGTTATTTTAATTGTGAAAGTAATTACAATCCATAATAAGTTAAGCCTTTAGTTACCTGTACTTTTTGCGTCATAAAACTCGTGGTTTTTTTTTTTTTTTTTAAGTTTCATAGTGTTATAAATTCTTATAGTTCAAGGACTGAGCTTTGTCTATTCGACTATTTCGAAAAATTAATTTTGATCTAATTTAAATTTCCCAAATTATCCTAAAATTATAAATTTCTTCTTTTGGTTTACTTAATTAACATATATATATATACACACACACAATGTTATGTTTTATTCTTTTTTCCAAGTGTTTCGAAAGCGCGTAGGGAACATTCTGGTACATTTGAGTTCAAATTTTTGGTTTTATATGAATTTTTATGTTTTAAATGAAACATTAATTGAATACTTTTTCGATTTTTGATCTCATGAACTAGAAGAACGAAACATGTTTTCGAAACATATTAATCGTCTTTGATGAAGTTTTAATTAATTTTCTCCTGATGAATTCTGAATTGGAGTTTCATTGAAAGGAGATTAATTTTTTATACTTCTATAATTTTGTATATTTTCCCTTTCTCATTTTTATTTTTCGAGTTTGTTCTACTATGAATTCTTATTTTAATTTTGATTTGTTTAGATATTGTGTTAAACCTACCTCTTATACACAGTTCCAATTATTAATATTGTTGAGGAATTACCTTGCTTTGATTCCAATTCAATATTAACTTTAGATGCTTTAAGTTTATATATACACATATGTGAGTGTGTGTGTGTGTGTGTGTATGCATGTGTGTATGCATGTGTGTGCAACATATGAGAGGAATTTTAAATGTAGTTTTTATTCTATTTTATTTTGCATTATTACCGCCACTTTTTGCTCTATCAGCGCACAACTCGATTAGTGTTTAAGTGTTTTTTATTTTGTGTTTATTCATTATATGTAAGGTACTATATAAAATATACGTAAGTAATGTAGTAAATATACATTTATAGATAGTATATAAAAAGTTCGAAAGATAACTTTTTTTTTTTTTTTTTTTTTTTTTTTAGGCGAATGAACCACAACTGTTACAAATGCTTCAAGGAACAAGAAGTTGAAGGAAAAAAGGTGAAATATCATATCTTGTCTTAACTTTTAGCAAGCTTACTTTCAGATAACAATATGAAAGCTTTATGTTACCAAATGACCAGCTGCGGTAAGATAACTTTCCCGCAAAGCGGGTTTAGGGTTCCCAGAAAATGGCAAGGGAAGGTAGGATTGCCATATTTGGCGTGATATCGCCCATTTGGCATATCCAAATGGGCGATATATCGTAGACGGATGAAGAACATTCTACAAGGAATTCTTACTGGTTTAGCCCAGAATGTTCTCAAAGGCAGGCCAAAAGCTATATGAACTTCGCGTGTACGCGGAGTAGCAGTATATTGTAGTGTATCGTCGAGTGTGTAATGCTTTGCCGTGAGGCTGTCTTCACCGTTATAGCCTGACAGCCTGAAGGCTGTGCTGCTAATCGTGTCAGCGCGTTTGTCGTAGTTTTTCGATGAATGTAAACGTGATTTTGGAACTGTCCTGAGTAACAGTGGCTAATAAATTTGTGTTTCGGTTTCCCATCAAGTGTTGTCATCAATCACTCCATATCCTCGAACTCGTGCAAAACGCGACAATATTCAGCTACAACTTTGCCAAATTAAGACCTTTCATAAGCAGAAAATGCTAAATTTTATTAGGAAACAGTTTTATATGAAACAGTTTTAAGACTTAATTGTATACGGGACAGGAAGAATTCTAAATAATTAAAGCTCTTATAGAAATAACCGATGTTGATTGCTGCATTAAAAATGGTCTAACATTCCAAGACATAAAATTCTGCACTAATAAGGAACGATAATGTTTGGTGGCAACAGTTTGAAAAGTGGTACGCCATTTATACTGAACTAAACCAAAATCCCATTTTGAGACTAACAGCTCCTTTTAGGTTTTATTTTTTTAAATCTGAAAAGTTTCCAATTTCAATAGTCCAAAATGGTTTGTTAGATTATTTTACGCTGTCGCTGAGCTCGTCATCTATCATTCTTAAGTTACACTCACTCCTATTAACCACCCTTTTTTTTTTTTTTTTTTTTTTTTTTTTCTTTAACTAGCAAGCATCTCTTTCTTCGCACTTATGCCAAATACAATTTAACAGAAAATTACACCATTTGAAAAGCAGCATAGCAGTATATGTTTAGAATTCCCAATATAGAGTGAAGCGTTGGCATACATTTTTTTGCTTTTTCAGTCTTTTTCCAGTTCGTCATATCAGTGTTCAGTTTTTCTAAAGAGGTGGCTTTACAAAACTTTTTATTATTATTATTATTATTAACGTTTTGTGTGTTTACTTTATTTATTCAATATCACCTTCTTGAAGCTAATGTCATATAAAATTCGATTCAACAGTTAACATCACAAAATATTTAAGAACAGCATATCTTTAAAATTTCCAATAGGCAGTCTCATGCGTTGAATATAAAAATGTTTGATTCCGTACAGTGTTACAACTTCTCGTTTTCAAATCATTGTTAAGGAGCATCAGTTGCAGAGAAAATATGAAATTGCTTCCCTTTGTCGAAAACGGTCTGTAAAGAAAAACTATAAAACAAATTAATAAGCAGATGATTCTGTTTTCACTAGATGGTGCGAGATGAAATGTTATGACTTTATTTTTTTGTTATTAATTTTTGGCAACGAGAATGAAAAAATATTTGAACAGACGAGATGTAAGATGTTGGATGTAATTTCGATTTAGTATGTTTCTGTATATCTTAACGTTGAAATATTTGGAATTAAAAAGATTTTTTCTTTCTTGAGATGTAGATGTCACAGATCTTCGAAATTATCTTTAGGGAAGCTCACCCGAAGACGATTTTTAGAAGGAAAAAAGGTAAGTGAAACCTTTTTCCTTACTTTTACAACTTACAAATTGAAAACTAAGAAGTTAACGTTCTTAAAGTTTTACTAAACCCTTTCCTTGTCCTGGCACTAATCTGGGCTACTTACTTTTTATCTGAGTTGTTTTTTCTCAGCTAAACCCTGACTCAATTATTCCATGCGCAGTTTCTATAAATCATTAATATTCGCTATGTTTTAATTATTAATCAAATTACGAGTTAGTTATTTTTCTTTTTAAAATTTGGAGTAAATACTTAGACTCCTTAGAATACCAGTTTAATAATAAATTATATACTTTTCGAAAGTTGTTACGGTTACTTTGTATATTATGGTAGTATCTACATACTTTATGGCTCGAAGTAATAATCTGCAATAAATCAGTGCTCAGGTTTTGTTAGTGATGCATGCAGGTCATATTTAAACTGATGATTGACCACCTGCACGTAGTTAACGCATATTAACAGCTAGCGATAGACCGAGAGATCACATGACGGGGAGGGGCTCTTTTCCTTGCCACCTGCCTATCATTGATTTGAAGAAAGAATATATGAAATTGAATTTATCAAGTATACTGAATTAAAGCATATATTCATTAAAGGTATAAGGTTATCACATCTAGTGTTGCTGGATCAGTACCTTATTCGAAGCAGAAACTTCAAAAAGCGTTTGATTTAAATTTTGAATCTTTCATACAAACCTTAGATTTATTTCAGTGCAATAATTAGCTTATATAAGAACGAATTAGTGATTGAAGTAGTGGGTTGGCAAGAAAATAATTTCGGTTTGCCCAAATCGATAGCATGATGTTCGTTTTATTATTATTCTGTCAATTTTAAATTTTTACTCCCTTGTACGAAGCAAAGGAAGTATTGTAATCACGAAATATTCCGGGTACCATATTCTAACGAAAACATTCATTTTGACTGCTTTCGAATGCGATTTAACGATTTTTTTTTGAGTGATCTGTACCTAAGGGCAAAATAAAGGACTCATTTCCTCAAAACGAATTATATAACTAATTTAAAATGGATTCAGAAGAGATTTTTTCGTGGCGTCTGACGTACGTGTGTATGTATGTATGTATTTATCTCGCATAACTCAAAAACAAGTAATTTCAGAACGTTGAAATATTGTATATAGGACTGCTATAGTCCTGCTATTGTACACCTATCTTTTTGGTGGCAATCGGCTGCACCAAAAGTATCCTTAAAATTATGTTTTTTTTTACTAATGCCTATTTGGCTGTTTATTTTTATTTGTCTATTAACCTTACTAAGTTTTTGTAAAGTTTCTTCTTTTCCAGTAGTCTTTTTCGGTAGTGTTTTAATTTTAAATTTATGGCAGGCGCGTCGGGAAAAGAAGCGATAAGAATTGAGACCAACTGTAATATGTTGATTCTTTTATTTTTCTATTTATGTAATTTCGCTTCTGTCTCAATTATTGTTGTTTGACGAAACGCGTAATGGAATTTAGCTGGACTCGAATTTGTCACGCTTTTACCTTGATAAGTCCGTGATGAACCTCGACTTAAATTAAATTGCCATTTACTGCCATTCGCCGTAATTTATTCTGGTGATTTTAATATCTAATTTAGCTTGTGCTTAAAAATGCTTTTAATTTTTACGTCTTTTAATTTTTTAAATGTTGAGTTTTTTCAATACCAATATTTTGCTTTTTTTTGCAATTATTTTTACATTTTTAGTAATTGATTTTTTATTCAAGTATTTTTACGCTCTGGAACTAAGATATCAAATTTACTTTTACGCGATTGCTTTTAGAATTTACTCCTTTTGCTTATCTTTAAATTTAATTTTGCAGCTCAATGCGAAACATTCTTGACCAAATAGGTCTCTCATGTTCTAGTACTATTTTCTAAAATTATATACGTGTGTATATATATCACTCTGTTACTCGGCTCACTGAACTCAGTTTTTTTATTCTTATATGTTGGTAAAGTGTGCGTTTGTTGCTTTAAAAATGATTGAATTATGTTACTCTTATCTTCCAGTTAAGGTTTTTATGCCTTTAGTTAACTTCCACTCAATAGTGGTAGAATTATCAACAATTCAAAAGTTGTTTAAGTGCGACTAGGCCTAATTATTTTTACCATAGCAGTCATATTTATTTACATTTGAAACTTAGTAGAATAGTGGATTTCTTGCCAGTCTAGAGAAACTAACCTTAGCATCAACAAAGATAACGAGTTCTTTTATTATTGTGAATTAAATCATGCTTAATCCATTCTGGTATTATCATTTAAGTTATTAAATTATCCCATATATTGACTCAGTATAGCGTGCGCAGCAAATTAAGTCAGTTTCTACGCCTTCAGTGTCTTTTTGCCGAGTGAGACCAAAAGTAAACTTTAGTTTTTTGCAACGAAAAATCCGCCTTCTTGCCCGCTGGCCGAATTGCTTGTTTTTGCGTACAAACTCTAATTTTAATTGTAAAAATTGTTTTTTAAATTGTTTTAACTGTATTTCTGTTTTATATTTTTATATATTTTTCAATTTTTAATAAAGATATGAGGTTTCATGTATTTTTGCCTTGTAAGGAAGTGAGAACTGAATTAATTAAATGAAATATATCTCTAACGAAATTTGAGGAAATAAGTTTAAAGGAAATGCAGGAAAAAATTTAGCATGAATTGAAAGAAATTCATTAAACGAATCAATATTTATGATACGCATTTCAAACGTAATGCAGTCAACCCATTTTTAAAAAGAATTATCACTGGTGATGAAAAATGGACCGTTTGCAATAATATTAATCTAGAAAGGGCATGGCCCAAGCATGATGAATCAACACAAGTCAAATCAAAAGCTATATTTTCTCAGAAAAAGGTCATGCTCTGTAAATTTGGTGGGATTACAGAGGTGTTGTGTCTTTATAACTGCTTCCAAGCAACCATATGATGAATTCAAATGTTTACTGCCAACAATTTATGAAACTGGAGGAAACAATCAAAGAGTTGATTTTGTTTGGTTTATTTGATTATGGCAAAATAACAAAGGGTTATCTGGCCTGAGGCTAGGGATGCTTTTGTGGAGGACTTTCTAGTTGAAACTGGCTTGCATACACTTTACACAAGAGAAAAACTACGAAACTCCCTCCCATGCAGCCAACCCGTTCGCAGAATTCAAACCTCAGACCAAACTACCAGCGTTCAGCGACTTTACCGCTTGGCTGCTGGTGGGCGCAATCAAAGAGAAAAGGCCAAATTTAGTAAGTCGCACAGGAATCGTGTTCCACCGCGATAATGTGAGGTCTCACATATTTTTAGCAATATGTACGATATTATTTTACTTTGATTGGTCAGTGATATAGCCTCCCCTGTATAGTTCCGGCCTTGCGTCATCGGATTACCATGTATTTCAAAATTTAAAAAAATTTTTTAAAAATGTTCTTTAATGTTTTTGTTCTTTCTCTTTTCTTGTTTCTTTCTTAAAACTTTTTTAAAACATTTTCTTTTCTGACCTCAAATTGCTCATAGTTGATTTTTTTGCTTAAAAAGACCAGAACTTCTATGACCGCGGAATCATGAAGCTCAAAAGATCACCGAACCAGAATGGAAGATATTTGACTGATTAAAGTTCCCTTTTTTTTAATATAGAAAAAATTTAGTCTTATTTTACGCTAAAAACCGAAATTACCGTTTTGCCAGCCTTATATATTGTAACCGTAATCAAACTAAAGATTCGAAAATTTGGATAGCTGAGGAAATTGGGTGTGCTTTGGTTTTTGTACTGTCCCGTTTCTCAAGGTTTGCTTTAAAACTGAAATTAAGAAG
>KK117903.1:51260-63362 GCA_000611955.2 Stegodyphus mimosarum
TATGAAATTATTCTGAATATTATTTCAAGGCAACATTTTGATTTAAAAAAAAATTACGCTTCTTTTATGCCACTCTACTGGTATACTGGTTAGAACCGCTGACTGCCGTGCCGAAGGGCCCGGGCTCGAATCCCGGAGAAGGCATGGATGTTTGTAAATGTATAGTGTCCGTGCGGCATGAGGCACTCTAAATATGCGGCGAGTCGAAAGTCCTCTCGAGAGGTTGGTGATAGTGAAAGAGGGGTGGGAAACTCTCGAACTCGTTCCCTCCAAAGTCCTCTCCATCAAAATTGAGGGTGGAACTGAGCAAAATTGCACTGTCCCCTGTAAGGTGCTCAAGGCTGTTGCCAACGACAGGCGCAAACTTGCGCTCCTTGCCGCGAGGAGTTTCGTGGGCTTGACCTGACTATAGGTCAGAGAAGTGAGCATTAGGAAAACAACAACAACAACGTTTTCCTTATGATTTTATATGCTTTTGGTGTAAATAACTATTAATGTAATCAATAATTGGATGTTCTAATTTAACTTAGTGCAAATGTTTTCTTTCAACTTGTTTAGCCCCGACAATGTAATAAATTATGAAGTTTACTCCTTTGATTCTTTTAAAACGAAAACTAGTGATGAAAACTCACGTTAATTCCTTTAGAATAATATTGCTAATATCAAGTTTTAGTTCCTTACCATTTCGCGTTTTTCAGTTATTTTTGTGTATTTCTCTCTTTTAATAACACGAATCCTAGCTCGTTCATAGTATCGTTCATAGAATTTGTAGCTGTGATTCAGGTGCATGTGTAAATGTAAGCAGAACAGCAAATAACGCTCTAGGAAGTTAAATAAAGCACGGAACTCAGAACGCAAACCTGGAATTAAAATTCTTTATCATAAATAGATTGTTAGTATCAATACTTTTCCTTTTATGGCGGCATGCCAGTTTTGTTTTCAGCTTGATCGCACTGATATGCAATCTTTCCGCAGTTGTGTTTAGTTTTTTGCCCACGAAGTGCTTATCCTTTGTCTTCTCCTCAGCAATGACTGTCTGTGATTCCATTTCATTTCTCATCTGTGGGTACTTCGGTTCCCACTTAATCCTTCCCTGAAAACCAAGATGCCAGTCTCCCTCGTCAAGCCCATACACTGAAAGCACATAGAGTTCAGTAGAACCAACAGAGCGTACGATGCCGTTACGAATGACGCTGATGAAAAGCCATTCTATGGCCGGACAGGGAGAAGTACTGAACTGCCATGTTGGAGGCGCCCATGCGTGGCTGGACATCAAAGTGATGGCCATCTCGTCGCTCGCCATAAATCGTGCGGACAAGGGCAGATAAGGAACGGTTGCAGAGAGGCCATATGTCAAATTCGGAGCTTTGCATTTTCTGGGGCAAAGTGAACTGATATACACATAACGTACGTCGCAGAGTATATTCATATTACGAAAATTCATAACTGTTCTTTCAAACTGCTTTTTAAAAATAAGTTAACCAGACTTAACTGCATTATAAACTGTAACTGAAGTTACACATACTACATTATAAACTATAACAGATTACATTATAAACTGTAACTGAAGTTACACATACTACATTATAAACTGTAACTGAAGTTACACATACTACATTATAAACTGTAACAGATTACATTATAAACTGTAACTGAAGTTACACATACTACATTATAAACTGTAACAGATTACATTATAAACTGTAACTGAAGTTACATTATAAACTGTAACAGATTACATTATAAACTGCAACTGAAGTTACACATACTACATTATAAACTGTAACAGATTACATTATAAACTGTAACTGAAGTTACACATATTACATTATAAACTGTAACAGATTACATTATAAACTGCAACTGAAGTTACACATACTACATTATAAACTGTAACAGATTACATTATAAACTGTAACTGAAGTTATCATATCTGCAACGGAAAAATTATTAACTAGAGCGCTAATAATTAAAATTTAGCAGCTTAGTAAATAAAATGTTAACTTTATAATGAAAATTCCCCTGAAAATAAAATAAGCTCTTTTATTGTGGTGAATTAATTCGTTTTTCAATACGTAATTAATTTCTATAACAGTTTTAAAAATTTCCCGGATACTTCTTCATTAATCAAGTGACTAAACGGAAATTTAATTTTTATGCTAGCAATGCCATTCTATTAAAAGTACGTACCTTTCTTTAATTTGGACTAAATATTATTTTAATGTAGGGATACTTAGCGATAAAACTGTGAATAAACATTACCTTATTCTGAGTAAGAACATCGAATCCTTAACTGTGTTAACTTGCGGTGAAATTTTGTTTTTTCTCTTGCAAATTAAATACTGTAAAGAAATATACGTAATAAACATAACAAAATGAGCGTATAAAGTCATTCAAATAGAAAATGTAAAGTTAATGAGATATTTAATCTAATCAATATACGATATTTCTATGTTCAAAATGTTCTCCGAAAATGCTTGTGTTTCTTCTAATTTTGTAAGGCAGTTTTATCTGAAATGTCTAAAAAGTTATTTCCTAATCCTCATCGAAGTAACATTTAGCCATCATTCGAAATAAAATCCACATGCACGTGTTCGAGTGCTTCTGACATTTATGGAAATATTAGGATAATATCTTTTCTGGTATTTGTCATAGATTTATCTTCTCATCATTTCGGATAGCCTGAACTATGTAACTTTCATTTTGGATAACTTGAACTATGTTGACAACAACGAAAAGTGGGGGTCAACAGGATGAGAAATTATGCCGTCAAGGTGGTTGGGGAGGGACCAGATCTATTTCTGATTTTTGCTCAAGATGCGAAATTGAGCTAAATGCTCGAAAGATGCTTTAATTCATAGAAAATTGAAAGATAATGCGATATTTGATCTAATCACAATACGATATCATTTTGGATAGCTTTATAAGATATTTATTTCTCTTGCCTTCGTGGTGTAGTGGTCAGCACGCTTGGCGCGTATTTGAGAGATCCGTGGTTCGACACCGGGGCA
Source organism: Stegodyphus mimosarum (assembly GCA_000611955.2). Classification (NCBI taxonomy): domain Eukaryota; kingdom Metazoa; phylum Arthropoda; class Arachnida; order Araneae; family Eresidae; genus Stegodyphus; species Stegodyphus mimosarum. Next base: position 54,272 of record KK117903.1, read on the forward strand.
AAGGCTTTGCTCAATCATCCCATCTCCTACTAGAAAATATTCTAATAACTCTACAGTGGCGCTCGAACTAAAAAAGGTGGTGGATAATGATTCTCCCCACCAGGATTTGGCCCCTAATCCCCTGTCGCCCTTTAAAAGGGCGAATATATAAGGTATTTCTACCGCCTTCTTAGCATGCCTTCGCGTTGTAGTGGTCATCACCGTCGGCGCTTATAATACGCTTATAAATACAATACTCTTGTAAATACGCTTATAAATACAATATAGTACACTTGTATTACACGTATATAAGTGTATTATATTGTAATTATATTTATTTATATTGTATTCTGTATTATGTATTTGAATTCATTACAAGTGATATCATCTTTATATTTTCTAACAAAATTTCTCACTGCAAACGTGGCACTCTGTGCAATTTTGCTCTGTATATTAAGTTCTCTGTATATTTCCTAAATTCTGAACAATAAATTCCGCTGATCTACCAGGCTCGCCTTCGCATCCACTATGAGAACTGCATCCTGCTTTGTTAATTCCTTAGGTTAGGAGCTCTTATGGTGGCGATCAGATAAGATCAGCACGCTCGGCGCGTATTCGAGAGGTCCATGGTTCGAGTCCCGGCGAGGGCACTGCACATTTTCCATGTCTCCTGCTTCGAAATAACCTAATGTCTCTACAGCTGGAACTATGTAAATTTAGTTTCATGGAATTATGTTGACAAGAGCGAATAGTGGCGGTCAACAGGGTGAGAAATCATGCAATCAAGGTGGTTGTGGAGGGACCAGATCTAATTCTGATCTTTGCTCACAATGCAAAATTAAGTTAAATGCTCGACAGATGCATAATTCGTTTGTACTACAGCATATACTACTGGATGAAGATGTTCTGGATGACACTATTTAACGCATACTTTTTATAGAGAGTATACTTTAATACCCTTCAGCAGCCAAATTGAAGTTTTTTCCCGCTGTTATGAAAACGCTTTCTTAACTAGTTTAAAGAAATCAATTAGTGATATTTTATTGGCACTTTTTTAACACACACAGGTGTTCTGAGCCTGAGTGGAAATAGCTGCAGGGGTTTTTTCTGGTTTCTCTAGTATAAGTTTGTAACAATTATTTTTAATTTTATGAACACTACGCTCTAAATCCCTCAGAGTGAGATTTGAAGAGTGACAGCCGTTTTCACTCTGTTTCGCGTTAAACAACGCAAATTTAGTGTCTTGGTAACAGAATATGCCTCCCCACCTGCAGGCATGACCTTGGAGAAGGGAGTGCGTTGAAGGACAGGATGACCCCCTGTCCACGCAGAGTGACCGAACACGTTTGTTGAAGCCCCATTTCAAGCGAGTACAGCCGTAAGAATGGATGCAACTTCTTTGCCAAATGTAAGTTCGCTTTTAAAACATATATACAATTATTTCTTAATAGAAATATCTTAATTATTATAAATTATGGTCTTATAGTTAGATTTATGTGTAAATGTTGAAGGATGTAATAATAAGTAGTTTTAGTTTGCTCTTTTTTAGGTATCTGTAAATTTGCTGTAAGAGTGTAGTTTTATTTATTAGGTACTGCTAATACGATAAAGCTATATGTATGGATGGTACTTTTTGTAAACACTTTCTTAAAATTAGTTTTATTTTTGTATAATTTACACAACTGTATAGACTTTAATTATTTAAATTCAGTTTTGCTTGCATTTCTAATTCAAATGAGAAGAACAGCGGTGGAAAAAAAAAATCCGTACTATGGTTTTGATTTTTTATAACACAAGTAAGCAAATTATTTAGTGGAATTGCAGTATGTCAGCAAGAAATAAAAAAATCGTATGCTTTACTAAGTTCTCTGGAAAAGTCCCATCGTTTTCAGCTTACAGTAGTTTTTAACAGACTTTTATCTTTTTTTGTAATATAAATTCTGCTTATAGTTTGTGACAATAAAACTCACTTATTGTTGCAAATCTGAATTTTTCCAAAATATAAACACTACGTGGGTCATATCAGCATTCTGACACTTGTGTTTTTGCAAATATATTGTTATTCTCGAGACTGTAGGTGTAGTTAAGGCCTCCTGAACATCCAAAAGTCCAGGAGGCCAATAAATCTGTTAAGACGGCTTTGGTTTCTGCTTACAATTTAAAAAAAATCTTACATTCTAAAAAAAAAAAGAAAAAGAAAAAAAAAAAAGAAACCTGGAAGTTTCAGATTTTAAATTACGTCCAAAGAGACGTTTTTTTAACATTTTGTGTGTTACCTTTATTTATTAAAAATCATGTTCTTCGCACTTAAGCCATAAAATTCAGTTCAAAAGCAATATCGCAAAATAATTTTAAAATGAGTGACTTTATATGCGATATATATAACATATACATGCATTTATTTTAAGCTAAATATGTATTTACTGACAAATATATATGTACACCAATATAAATATGATATCAAATATATATGTCAATATATAAATGTGGCACCGAATATATATGTACACCAAATGTATATTTCCTTTAATGCAAATAAGAAAATTTAAAAAAATATATTTATTTTAAACACAATGCTAAGCATGCTTTTTTCAGACTTAATTAAATAGTACAATTCTCCCATGTCTAAGCATTCGGCTTATTTTTATTTCAACGGAAACAAAAAAAATTTTTTTATGTAAGCCATAAAACTTAAATGTTTGACGCATTTTTATTTTATAATATGAAAATTAAGCAATATTGCCGTATATTTGTGGCAGAGCCTATTACATTAAAAAAATTAACTTATTTTATTAACCGATAACAAAATGCACAGTTCAAAAACCAGCTTCCCCCTCCCTTCTATTGCAGGAGAAAATCTAATTCAACTTGTTATTTTTATTTATTTATTTTCTTCCCCACCTAAGAAAACTTGTCAGGCATACTTTCAAAATTGTCGAAATATATACTCATTTAAACATCATAATTATTGATAATTCTAAAATAATTCATAGATTAATTCATATACAACAACTCAATAGTTACAAAGTTAAACTAAATGACATTCACTTATTATTTTTTCATTTCAATTGGATATTTTATCTTGCCCTAGTGATATTGCAATGAGTGAGAGGATCTGATGAAGTAATATTGAAAATAATATAATTGCTTACATTAGCAAAAGCTATTGTTGTACAAACAAGTCTTTTAAAACTTTTCTTATCCACAGACCTTCAAAGTAGGAAAGAAATGTAAGTAACCTGATCTTAATGAACTCATATAAATTCACTTTCTGGTTTAGATAGAATTTAAAGACCCAGGTAACACAGCTTGTTTATATTTTGGAAACTGTTAGTTCAGAAGTGTAGCCAGAGTTCTTGCTGCCTCGTTCAGTGCACAATAAAAAGTCTATAAAATGTCAAAATGATAAGCATAGAACTAAAATAGCTGGATTTATTTTTGAAATAAAACATTAATTCTAATACCATAAAGTACTATTTTGCTTGTTTTCCTATTTACAAAATCATTAATAGTAATCATTAATAGTATTCTTAAAGTTTGATTCACTACTCTATCAGCTGATTTGTAGACAGTATGCTACAATTTCTCAGTCTTAGGTATTTTTTAATCCATTTGTACTTTAAAAAATCTTCTCACAACAGTCATAAAAAAATTTACTGGTGTATATCAGTATTTGGAACTGCATTCTGGAAATCTTATGAACTGCAGAAGTTCAAAGTTACCATCCGTCCACCTCTCTGTTTTCGTGTTTTTCCCATGTGTAACGTGTATACGAACCAGTTTCCTTAAAACGTCCTCCTTGAAAGCATCCCTCCTCTTAGGCAGATAGCTCTCGAGGCTTTGCCTTAATCACACAAACCAAACCAAGTCGATTAGCCACTGAGGAATTTTGCGAGGGAAAAATGGGCTGCCACTAATGGTTTAGCAAATTCTCATCTTCCTATGCAGTGATGGAAACAAAACTCAAGTATTGCACTATCAGTGAGAAATTCGTATTTACATCAGTGTGACCATAATTTGTCTAGTATTCCTAATTTTCATTCTCAAATTTTAGTGGAAAACATAACAATAACGTAATGTTAAAATCTGTATTTCATTGAATATTTGTTTAGAGTTTTCCTTAATTGAAAATCAGTTTGCTTAGTTGTAATAATTCATAAATCATATTTACGTGCATAAAAATATGTATAACAATTATTAACATATTAACAATGTGTCCAATGCTTTATAATATATTTTTAAGGTCAAAATTAAAATTACACTTCTTCCATTCAAAGATAAATTGTTCTAAATGTCAAAAAGTTATTAAAGGTGGGCTCAAGAGTTTTTTGCAGCATTTAAGACATACGCTTCTAAAATGTTTACTTCTGCTCTTTGCTGTGGTCAGGAAGGATGTATCAGAACTTTTAAACTTTACAAATCTTTACTAAGATACATTAAAAAGGACCATTTAAGTCTGCATGATGAAAACAAAATCTTCCACCTTGTCGATGGAATAATAAATTCAAATTCACAGGAAATGCATATTGTTATGAATAGAGAAGCGGGATAATTCAGAGTTCACAGAACACTCACCCAGTAATACAAAATTTGATGCACTAAAATCTGCTGTTAAGACGATTGCTAATCTTCGTTCAAATGGCAATTTTACTGTTACAGCCCTCAACCTTGTAATAAATGAGACACGGTCATTTCTTTTTTTTTTTTTTTTTTGAAGGGCTAGAATTCTATAAAAACCAAGCATCTGTTTTTCTTAGTTCGCAGGGTTTACCTTCTAGCAATGAAAAAGTGCAGACATTTTTAAAAAGTGATGCCATTAGAAACATTTTTGACATTGGAAATTATATTGGAACATTATTCGCATAGTGTATATTGGTGATCTTTAAAATGTGTCGAGCCAGAAAACGAAAAGTTTCAGCAAAATCAGTTCAAAAAGTGTCAGTTCAAAATCATTTTTCAGCATTATGTTAAAACACATACGTTATTGTAATAATTTTCATTCAGGATATGCTTGGTTTCAGAAACTGAACCATTAACAGATATATGCATTCAGTTTTTAAAACCAACATTTTTATGAATATATACTAGATAACCTATTTTTTTATTTTTGTATAAAGTTACTGGAAATTATATTGTGTTTGCAGATTGATGCGGAATTTTTACGTATGCACCCAAATTCAGATACTTTCTTGGAAAAATTTTCATCCTTTTGTGTCCCAAGAATTTTGAGGTATATGAAAACAAAATGGTCTGATCTTCAGGTACCAAGTAATGCTGATTTCAGTGGTAAAGATCTTTAAAAATTTAACTAGGATTATGAATGATATAATACTTTAAAACTTTTCTTTATTTACTGTTTTAATTATCTAGAGTAAAGTAATTTTGTATTTATTATTCACATTGGTCTCTATTCTTAAATTGCTTATAAAGTTTTTTTCCTTCTGGCTTGTTATTTTTGTATAACATCAGCATTCCTAGAGCTTGTGGGGACTCTTTAAATACATGGTTGAGCAAGAATTTATTGCATTCTGTATATACATTACATTTCGTATCTTTAATGTCATTTTATTGTCATATTTTTAGTGTCATATTGTCCATTTATATATGTATGTACTTATATTTCCTAATAAAGAGTGTTTCATGTATTGCTTGTTTTCATTTATATTTAAATTACTTTGTTCATGGAAATTAATATAATTCTGCAGTTATGTTAATGATTCCTACTCAGATTTAATCAATAAATAAAATACATGAGAATTTTCATCAGAATTAGGAAAAATGAATTTTTATCTTACACGTGTGAGCTAATCCATATTGTTTCACTTTAAAATTTACTTTATGCTTTCCACATGAGACTTAGAATTAGCATATATAAAAATAAGTTTTAGTCTAAATGTATATGTAAACATTTATTCACCTGTAATGATTAATGTATAGGAATTTGTATGCATATAACTTCTCAAAAGTAAAAAGCGTTATCAGCTAAGTGAAGATTTTAAGCTTTATACAAAATTTGGGGTAATAGGTTAATTAATTTTAAGCTCTTCATAATTTTGTAATAAGAAATAGAAACATTTCTTTCACAATATTTTGTGCAATATATGGAATTAAAAACAATAGCATGAGAATATTTTATGGTTACTTATCTTCTGAATCTCATACATTGCAAATAAAGCTGAATAAGTTTCAGGTAAGGGTAATTAATTTCACATTTTTTTCTTATTTCAATGTATACTAAAATATTCTATTTTTTATGCATATTATGCTCCAGCAGACAAATTACCAGTAACATCAATTCACAAATTGTATTAAAATATTAATTTATAAGTAGCATTTTAAGAAATGAAATCTGGCAGATTATAATACAGGTTTACTAAGACATATATATATATATATGATCAGCTGTTTTAACACATTCAAATTTTCATGATTATAAAACTTTTCAAGAATTGTTTTTAATAAATTACTTTTCCGACAATTGTGGTTATTTAATGGAAAATTTAGCTTACAATTTACTTGATTACATGTTTTAATCTTGTGAATGAAAGCTATACAAAATTTAGAATGTATATCACTATATATATATGATTCATCTAAAATGATTTTTTAACTTTGTTTTATAAAACTAAGCATTTTTGATTTCTCAAATCAAATTTTGAAAATGTCTGAAATATTTATTCAAAATTTTAAGCACCTGAAAAAGCTTATTTTTTATTCGAAAACACAAGTTTTCAGTCCGAATATCTTGCTATTGCCTAGTTTTTATATATAAGTTGCATTAATTTTCTTAATTTTTATTACTTACTACACATAGATAAAGGCAAAAAACATGTTTCTGTAAAATAAATATATTCTGTGAATTCAAAGTAATTTCGTATCAGAAGTACAAGTGACAGTGTTAAGTATTTTAGAATGTTAAATATTGTAACAAGACACTGAATTTCCAATATTTTAATGTGTATGTAATTTTTGGATATATATATATATATATTTCGTTAGATTTGGAAAGAGAAAACTATATCTCCAAACAATGGAGATATGATTATCCTAAAACAATGCTTTTTATTTCAGTGATGGTCTACTTTGATTCAAAATCGCCTTCATCACGAATAAATGTTTTTGTAAGTACATATAGGTAGCAAAAGAAATGCATCTATGTCAGATATTTAAAATCACAATAGCATGTTAAAAAGTGGTGTAAAACATTTTTTCAAGAGATAATGTTAACCAGAAATTTAAAACTTTCCTTCAGCCATAAACTTTACATAGCAAATACAAATTTTAAGCCTGCATATAAAATAAAATAAGTATATAAAAATCGCACCATCAAGGAGTGAAAAGACTATTATAACTCCTTGTAATGTGTGTGGTTTCACCCAAATATCTAGCGATATCTCGCTATCGAAAAGAGCGAACGAAGAAAGGGTCACTCCTTTTTTTGTGTGAGAAGAGACCGCTTTTTACTGGAGCGAAAAGTCGCTTCTTCGAGGTTGGTGCCATTTTGGCATTAGCGGGTAGTGGGATGTCACTTCTTTGGAGTCGGATACGACTCTTTCGAATTTAGAGTGTAAGCTTAAGTTAAATACTATTCTGTCTTCTCTATGATTCACTATATTCGATCAGATCAGAAGACTAAAAATTAAGAGCACACAAAAGAGGTTTTGACAAGCTGACAATTTAACAGCAGCTCGTGCCGAGAGGAGTGAAAGTTAGCTCCATTTTGTATTTGATTGCAGACCGAGTTTTGTTATTTGTCACTCGAGTTTATAACTGACTTAAAATGTTTAGATACAGTAAAAGAGCTAAGGGCAGTACTCGAAAGAAATTTGTTCTTGTAAGTCTGCAAGACTAAAAGGCAGGTTGCCTCGAATTTGTTAGAACAGCGTCGATAGGTTACTGACTATATTTTGTGTTTCACTTTTTTTAGCTATTTTTTCCTGTTTATTTATAACCTGTTTATTTATTTCCTGTTTATGGGTTTATTTATAACCCAACAGGAGTAGCTAAATAATATGTTCTTTAGTTTTAATCCGTCGATGTGTGTGGTTAATAAATAGCTCAGCGCGATGATGCCCCAACCTCAAGAAAATAATTCTGAAAAGTACCGTTAGATAGACAGAGTTGTACACAAGAATTGTAAGGTTAATATCAGCCAGTTTATTTTCCAAGAAAGTATCCCTCTGCCTAGGCAATTAGATAGCATTCAAGACTTGGATTATTTAAATTACGGCAAAGCAACACGAAGGTTATCTACGTAAGAGAAGGTATGCCTTTGTGGTGGATACTTTAAAATAAACTGGTTGGTATTTACGATGCACATGAGCAAAAAAATGAAATTTCCCATGCAGCTAACTCGTTTTCCTGGATCCAAACATTGGTTAAAATCCGGCGAACGAGCTAGATACCATACATTTTACAGCAGATAACTATTTACTTCATTGATGTTGAAATTTAATAATTCAATTAATGAGCGTAACTTTAGTGAAAAGCGTAAATTAAAACTAAAATTTTATTTCAACAAAGTTTTATAATTTCACTTACATTTTAAGTTCTTTGGATTATGTGATCTTTTTTTAAAGGTAAAATTTTGATTTGAGTTTTTTACTGAAGTATTTTATTATTTCACTTACGTTTTCAATTCTTTAAACAGAATTCTTTTTATTTAAGGTACAAGATTCTAATTAGAATTTACTTTGTTTTTTCTTTGCTTTGGGTAGGGCCAGACTCTTCGGATGAACTATTATAATTCAAGTAGATTGAAATGGTTCATCGGCTAATTCTGGGTACAGAAAAGCAAGAATTTTTGTAGAATAGTTTCAGTTGATTTCAATATCTCTACTACTGAGGAAGTGGCTTTGAAGTTGATTGAACTCCTCTTCTATTATGTTCGTTTTTCTTTAAATTTCATTGGGGTAATGTTTGCTTGAAAAGTTTTAGTTTTAACATTTATTAAATTCTTTAATGCATTTATAGGATTATTTAAAATTTATTACTTCTGAATTTCAATTTTAATCTTTGTGAAATTTAGTTCTAAATTTCTTACTTTATTCACAATTTTTCAGCATCTTGATAAGCGAAAAAACCTAGACATGATTTTTTTTTGCTTTAAAAA
>KK117904.1:3976-38008 GCA_000611955.2 Stegodyphus mimosarum
TGTTTCATTTAACAATAAAATGGGATATGTGATGAGATAAATGTGAAGTTTCTGTATGATTTGGAATGAAAGGGAAAAAAACATTAATTGTTTGCTGTGTAAATGAAGGTTTACTTAGTAGTCATTATAACTGTCCTGTTTGTACAAAGGAAATGCATATGGTCGAACATAAAGATCGTTCAGATGTCTTTGAATGGGTTTGTCACAAGAAAGGTTCATGCAGGAAATGCCACCGACAGTCCAGCACTACGGAGGATATTTTTTACTCTTATATTTGTTAACTTATGTGGTGATGGCAGTAAACATATTCTAGTTCAGATAATTTTAGAAAGTTTTTGGATGCTGTTAAGGAACTTTGTGTGCCACAGACTGAAGACACAGAAATTTCTAACTATGGCAAGTCGATATTTCCTTTTTGTACTGCTATATGTGACAAGATATATTTCCTTTTTTATTTCATTGTGTGATTTAAAATGCAGTTTATTGGGCTTTGATTGGCTACAAATTTTATTCAATTTAGCTGATGAGTAACTTTGTTTTAATATTATATGACGTCATTATTCTCCTGATTTTTTTTTTAAGGGAAAATATATTGATGTGTACATGGACACTGCGTATGTGCAATTCTGCGACTTGTTATTTTGGTTTTGTGTAGCAGCCATCTTGAAACTGTGCTTTACTGGCCAATCGCCAGTTTTCACCACAGGGCACCCTCAAATATATTTTTACCAAATAATCAAATCCAGTCTATAAAAGAAATAAATATAGTAAAATATATAAGGATTCAGAGAATTAAATGGGCAGGACACCTGTGCAGAATGGATGAAAATCAAGTAACTAAAAAGATCGGCCAGACCATTCGGCACCCGAAAAAGAGGGAGACCTAGACTTAGGTGGCTCGACTGTTTGGAAACAGACTTAAGAATTTTAAAAATTACCAATTGGATGTTGCATGGCCAGGGATAGAAGAGCTTGGAATTCGATTCATCTGGTAAGGACCCATTCTGGGCTGTCTGGCCATTGAAGAAGAAGAAACATTAAAATGGATAAAAGTAAAAATTTAAATTATGGAATGTACTTTATTAAATTAATAACAAGTGGTCAAAAATATATATTTTAATTACTATTATTAATGTGCATTATAATTATGGCAAATCATAAATTTGCTTAAAAAGTAAAGAAACTAAAAAGCATCTATCACATTACTAAGCAATCATTAATAATTAATTACTGATCTTCATATTTACTAATAAAACTCGTATAATGTTATTTCATAACAAGATAATAAAAATAAAAGATTTACCATTATTGCGCTTTATCATACTTCCATTTTTCAAATAAATATGACACCTGTCGAAGTGTAGGATTAATTTGAGCATTCGCTAAAACAGATGCTGCATCATCCAATTCCATGTACAAAAAACTCATTTCATGTAAATTTTTGGCTGCAGTAGGTGTTAGACCATCATTAAAATATTTAAAAAAAGTCTCCTTTGTGTCTGTATTTATGCGCAAGAAGCTATAAGCTTCTGCAACATTCACATGATGAGAATGGTTAAAAGAAATCTGAAATAAACAATATATATATATATATATGTGTGTGTGTGTGTGTTACATAAAAAATCGGGTAAAGTGCAGAATTGCCCCCTTATTTGTTTGGCCCTTTTTACAAGAGTAAGAATTGGATTTTTGTCAATTTTCTTTTACTTTTTAAGTGAAAATGGGTCAATGTGTACGTGGATAGAGTCAAGGGAGTGCCCAATGCCATTTTTGTGTAATTCTGGGATGTTTTTTAAAGTGAAAATAAGTCGTTGTGTACATGGATACTAAGTATGTGCAATTCTTAAAAAATGTGCCAAGCAGTGGGTGATTCTGCACTTTCCACAAAAAATCTTGGACCAGTTCTGAAATCTACCAGAAGCTCTGTTTGTGAAATAAATGAAAAGATAAAATTTTAGAGCTTATTTTTTTTACAAGAAATTAAAAATTCACTGGTGACGTTTACACAGATTTGTATAATATGAAAAATTTTAATATTCAGTGTTGTTGTATAAAACCAGTCATTCAGAATTAAAAATTCAAATAATTATAACCTCATTAAACATATAATATTGATTTTTCAATTTAATTTTCATCTTTTCAAAAACATATTTACTGTAGAAAAATGTTGAATTTATACATAATCATAATAAAAGCCTTTCTTTTAGTTTTTTTATGTTCATTAAAGAATACAAAATATTAAAGTGCCCGATCATTTTTGTGAGCTACTGTATACTTAATTTATTTGTTAACCTTGATTTTGGAACATAAATCTGCTGAATGCTTCCTCATTTTTATACACACTGATGCACTGCAATTGTCGTTCCTTGATCTGAAATTTCCTTCCTTGATCTGAAGTGGTTTTTTATTAAAATTGCTGTGTTGGCACTTATACAATTTTTTGTATATTGACTTCATATCTGGATAAGTCTTCCGAACAATCCAGTTTGTTCTACTCGCATCGCTGAATTTTGCGATGAATGAATCACATTTACTGCTATGTGTATCACCTTTAAGATTTTTCATATACTTTACATCCACTTCAGCAGTGAACTGTTCTTCATTTCTTTGTTCAAACACAGAAATGGAATACGGTACATCGATAAACAATAACCACTCATAATTATTTATATTACAATACTCTCACAATAAGGCCTTAAACTACACAATTTACTTCGCAAAAATCACGCCATTCTACTCGTAAGTGGGGTATGCCGATTCTATTTGCCAGGTGAAACTAGTCGATATTTTCGTGACGTCAAAAATTCGAAAAGTGGGGTAGGGTTTGGAAATACGCCGGCCCGTCATTCTCTCTTATTACACGTATGATCCGAGACAAAACCTAACTTTCTTCAATAATTCGTCTGGCAGAAATAATGACACGAATATTGCCTATTCTGCATGTTCCTTCCCTTATATCTTACTTCACGTGCGTCGGAGAGCTGCGCATCTCACATCATTCGTATAACTCAGTAAGGTGCATCTACTCTAAAATTTGCATAAATTTCTGACCACTCCTACTTGGTGTTGCATTTTCAATGTCGAGCAGTGTATTAAATGTACACGCTCTTGTATTTTTATTTTTCTAGCGTAGCTTTCTCTTAAAGTAAGTCTCGTGCTGCATTGCACGGGGAAATAAAACAATTTTAATTACAATTTTATTAAAACAGCTAAATAAATACAAAACCCGTAACAATATATTGCTCATCTAAGAAAGATGCATTGAAGAAATCTCATACTGCATGCAATTGACATTTAAAAGATTTAAGTAGGGATGAACATTAGAAAAGCTGTTTTATGTAATGCATTATTTTTAACTATATGCAAATTCTGCTTGATTTTAATATATGTAGAACTTGCCTTCCTTTTTACACTAATCGGCAACTGGTATCTTCAGCTACAGATCAGATGTGTCTTTCTTGTGAAAGACATAACCACTCTAAAGTAGAAAATCAATTTTTCTAGTTAGCATATTTTATAGTTTCTTGGGTCATACGTTCCAAAAGATACTGATTATAAATTGTAAAAACACATCTATGGGATCATGTATTTTTTCCTAAAATTACTTCCTATTTCTCCTTTTCTATGGATTCTCTCTTGACAAGTGTCATTAAGTGTACAGGAGAACAAATTTCCCAAGCAATTTTTTTAGATGATTCAGAATTTCTTATGAATATTTTTTGATGAATTCAATAGATTTTAACATTTGTTAGACAAAAAAATTTCTAATTCACCTGATACATCATTCGACATTGGCAAATTATAATCTAGCATGTCATTATCAATGTATTCCTCATCGGTCACAATGCATTTGGCGGAATCATTATTAAATCTGCTTTCAAGTGACGTTGTAACATTTTCAAAAAGTGTTGTTTTGTAGCATTTTATAAAACGCATACTTATAACAGCAAAGACAAAATAATAACCTTACCATTTGAGAGAATTTTACTAGCTAATGTTTCTAGAAGATTTGCAGGTCTTCATGAAATCATTGGACTAGTTGTGCCCTCTATGTGATCAAATCACAATTAAAAGAACGAACTTTCCATTATAGTAATGATATGTTTATTAATTGTTATGAAAATTTTTAATGGAAGAAAAAAAATTTTCCTTCCTCAGAAACATTGAAGCTTTATGTAGAATCTACAAAAATCTTAAAGAAAAAAATACTTTACGGATGATTAAAAAAAAAGTTTCGATTAAAGTTGCAAAAATGTAACATCCATTTTTAATGGATTAAGAGTCAAAATTTTTCATTTTCCCGGTTTATGCTAACCCATTCAAAAGAAAACATTTAGCTTATATTGATGGTGCCATCAAATTTATGTCTTTTTTGCATTCAGAATTTTGCTAATGGAAACATGTATATTGAGTAAGTTAAACACTGCTGTTGAATGAATGCCGAAAAAAGTCCATTCTAAGGCATACGCATAATATCCTAGCTGTGTATGAATGCAGCGATCATAACTTAAATTATTTGAACTAAGAATTTTTTTAAATATAAATATTAATAAATAATTGTACATTTAGGTATTATAAGTGTGATACTGTATACATATTTTCAATTAGGATAAACTGAATACGCTTATGTATCACACAAACCAAAATAAACGTGACTTTTGAAATCAGTTTGTTCATTTGTCTTTTCAGTTGTGTAATTGTTAATTACATAATATCCATTGCGTGTACGATATCAAAGTAATCCCATTTCAAACAATATTCATGAAATAACTTTTACAAGTAATGCAAAAATATCTAATGTTTTCTTAAACTCTGTAGTACTGTATAAATACTGAGAGAAATTTTCAGTTATTTTTTTTATATTTCAGTTATCAGAAATTTTCAACCTGTGTTAACTTACATAGTTCAGTTGAACGTTTTTCCTTTCAAAAGTCAAAGAATGCTAAATAAATGAATGCAGTTTTATGAGGGCTAATTTAATATTTAGATTTGCTTTGAATGAGTGTACTCTTGTTTGAACATATAGACAGCTTTTTAATTATATTAATGAAGCAACATTAAAAATACTTTTTATCAAATTTTGATTTAAAAATGATATCTTGCATTAAAAAAGAATATTTTGACTAACTTTCATGAGATTAAACATGTACTACATAAAGAACAAGAGGAACTTATTGAGCTCTTGAGCTACTAAAATTTAGAACTAGAGTTTCCACAAAAATCCTTGACTTTATTCTGGATTGGACCTGGAACTGAATTCAGGATTGGAACTTGCACATTTCTTTTTGATGCTTTCTATTACAAAACAACTTCTTATTTAAAAAGTTGTTAAAAACGAAATGAAGGACTCACAACGAAGATCTATTCCAATGGAAACTATTAGGGTTCGCTACCCTCAAAATGAGTAGTTGCATGTCTACATTGCCGGTTCTATCTTACAGAGAATGCGCGGTGCTGGAGCGCTGGTATCTTTAGCGCGCTTTCAGTTTCTACTTACCAATGGGACCTCTTACTACTGCCTTTGATGCTGAAGTCAAAGCTATTGCTCGGGCTAGAAACCAAATGTCGGTTCGTAGCCACTCTTTTGTAAAGGCAGTCATATTGTCAGATTCCAAAAGTGTGCTTCAAGCTCTTCTGAATAATCAAAATAGTTTCCCAAAGAATCTTGGACTGTAGGCCTTTGCTTAATACAATGGCACACAGAATTTCTTTCCAATGGATTCCAGACCACCGTGGAATTATGGGAAATGAAAAAGCTGATACTTTGGCCGAGAAAGAAACTTTCATAATGCAACGCATTAATTGACTGCTTTCATTTCATACAACTAAATTGTTTTTTAACCAGACTCTTGAAAAAATTCTTAAGCAGGATGTGATTCAATGTGCTATGGATAAGAGCTGGAGGATTCTGGGAGAAGAGACAACTTGTAATTCCCAGTTTTTCCAAAAAAGTCAGCGGTAGCTCTACTTAGACGGCTGACCGGACATGACTGCTTGCGAGACCACCTGTGCAGTATTGAAGAGGTGGATTCCCCAAACTGAATTTTGCAATTTAAATTTTTTCTCCTTTTTAATGCAAGTCCAACATCAGCCAAGCAGGAGAATTCTAAGTTGGGTATTCCAATATAAGCTCTGAAATCCTTCATCATGTGTCAGCTACTATCAAGCCTGGAATATGAATTTGCTCACTAACTAGATGTCTTCAATTCACAAGCAGTTCAGTGTATATGCAGGTTTGTAATTCTCTTGTATATGTTATATGTTTGTTATATAAGAGTCTCAGTCTCTTATATATATTACATATCTTTGTTGAAGAGAAAATTTTTCATATACAGTTGACAAAAAATAATATTTCCTACAAAATGACACTGCTTGACTGAATAACAACTATTTTATGCAAAATCCAAAAATGGCATTGTACCTCATCAATTGTGAAGCAGTGGATAAACGTAATTATGTAAATGTATTGATTTTACAAGGAAAACTTTATAATACCATTACTCAGAAAATAATTCAAAAATACGATTTCATACACATTTTCATATACATATTTCCTGCATTATGTAAGTACCAAAATATTTTGTTAAAAAAATCACCCATGTCTGCTCTTTACAGTATATTCGCTAGCAAAGAACAACATATACAGTAGCATAAATATATGTAATAATTCCATGTATTTTATCCATATATGAATCACTTATAATATTATGCACTTTGTCTTGTAAATTATAATATTTACATAGATGCTTTCGGTAGTGTTCTATTATTGGCATCGGATTCAGAAATGCATGAATGTATATGCGAGGTATGTGCATAGGTAAACACAGGCCTATATTTGTACTTACATTAATTACAAAATTTTCTAATAAATTTTATTTTGTCAATTAAAGTATTGATTTTTTAAAAATATAAATTGACAAGATCAAATTAATTTATATGTACATTCATTTTATGCATATAAGTAGTCATTTAATTGCATGTAAAGTTGCATGTCATAAAAATAATGAAATTCCTAATTAACAATGAGTCATTTGTATTTTTGCAGTTACCTTTATCTTGCAGATTACACTAAATAGTTAAGTGCTGTTGAACATATGCAACAAAGTTCAAAATCTAGACATCCTGTATATGGAATGATCTAAAGTAAAAATTTCTCGATCAACAGCAGTTTCCTATCCCCCCTGTTTTAAGAATTTTTTTTCTTGCAATTTCATAGTTCTTCAAAAAAAAAAAAAAAAGTATGGAAGAGTCTTCCTTTATTTCACATTGGCACTGAAGCCAAGCTGGGTCATCATTATTCATTATCTTCTTCTTTCATCACATGATTATCAGCACACGGCAGCTTGAGAAATGTCCACACAGTGATATCTAAACAATTTTTTCCCCTTAAATATTAGTATAATTGAACACAAAAATGCATAATAACCTTTATGTTGACATCACAGACTTGAGCTAACCTTTTTCCGATATGTTAAACATATTGATGAGGAGAAATATATCAAAAATTTCTTTTCATATGCAAAAAGTAGATTTTGTGAATGATACTGACAGGCCAAAAGATTTCAGTGTTATTTAAACTAAGAATATGTGATTTGTTACGAAGATTAGCTCAGGATTGACATCAGAGCCAGTTTGTTGCACAGAATTTAAGGAATGCAAAATTTTCAGAATTTAGGGAGGTGAATCTCAGTAGAATTTCGAACTGGCCCAGATTGCACCGGGACATAAAATGTCTAAATGGCCTGGGATAAGCCTTGAGTATATATGGGAACATATTTGGAACCCAGACAAAACTTAAGCATATGTGGGAAAAGCAGTAAGTATAATAAATAACTAATACAAGTCAAGCTTAACTTCATGAGCGAGTGATAGAAAGCAAGACGAAATTTAGTTGAGTAGGTCTTTAGTTGTTAATTCTCACAACACATCAGCAATAGTGTACTGCAGGTATGTCAAACTCATAGGTACACTTGGGCCAAACAAACAAGGTTTAACTTTAGGCGGGCCGCAAAAAAAAAAAAATCAATGTTCATAGAAACGTAGATTTATTTTGAATAATACAATAATTAACATATATACATATATTTATATAGAAAAGAACAAGAAAAATTTAATGTTTACGTCCTGATACTTGACATCTCTTCTCTGCTATTATCTTTCCTATTTCGGGAGAAATTTTGTTTGCAGTGATAACTTTCAAGGCTGACCCAAGGTGAACATCATTAATGCCGTTTCTAATAGGAGACTTATTACATTTCATGACTGAAAATAACTGCTCGCACCGATAAGTGCTACCAAACATGGAAATAATTTCATATGCGAATTTTCGAGTGTTTTCAAACCTGGCTGGTAAATATTTGTAAAATTCAGGCACGCCCACTTCAATGAATTTTGCTTTCAAATTTGAGTTGCATTGAATCTCGATCATTTCTATTTGCATATGGCTGGGTACTGAATCAATACTTATTGAGAAAATCGAAGAAAACAAAAAAAATTTGTCTTCGAGGGAACTAAAATCATTATACCTCGTTTCAAATTCAGTTGTTAAAGTTGCAATTTTTTCTGCGTATTTTTGATATGAACAACTATCATCTAAACTTGATTTGTTCATGCTGCACGTCGGGAAGTGCATCAAATCTTCATTTTTAAGTTGTTTTTCCCAAAGAACTAGTTGACATTTTAATGCATTAATTATGTCAAACATGTTCGTAATGATATGATCTTTTCCTTGTAACGATAAATTTAAATTGGTTAAGTGTTTGGTTATATCAACCAAGAAAGATAAATCTTGTATCCATATTGGATCGTAAAACAAACTTACGTCTTGATTTTTCGTTTTTAAAAACTGACATATTTCAAATCCCAGAATTGTTTGAGAATCTTGGAGCAAGATAACCAATGTACCTCGGTATAGTAGGACAAACCCGAATATTCACTATCTAACTCACTTAAGAAAGCAGTGAATTGACGCTGATTTAAACCTCGAGATCTTATAAAATTTATAACTTTTTTTATATATGACAAAACATTCTCCATATTTATTACTTTCGTGCATAGAACTTCTTGATGTATAATACAATGCATATGATGAATGTTTGAACCGTGAATTTCACTAAGTTTTTTTCTTAGTAATGCTACGAAGCCCTTATTTTCCCCGGTCATTGATGGAGCGCCATCTGTAGCTACAGAATTTAATTTTGCCAAAGGTAGATTGTATTTCTGCAGAAGTCCAAAAACATGTACCTCGGTATAGTAGGACAAACCCGAATATTCACTAACTAACTCACTTAAGAAAGCAGTGACTTGACGCTGATTTAAAATTCGAGATCTTATCTTCTCCTGTGGTAGTACCAGGCATCGGTATTAGTTCCAGTAATTCCTTAAAAATGTTAAAATTCTTGTCACAAGAAAGAAGAAACACTGCTAATTGAGCTTAGCCACTAATGTCCGTGCTCTCGTCACAGGCAATGGAGAAACTTTCGAAACTAGATGATTTTGCTTTGATCTGATCACTTAAATTCGCGGCTAAATCAGTAACTCTTTCCGCAACTGTATTTCGAGACAATGAAATTGATTGAAAAGCCTTCACATTTCCAGGACAGCTCCAGCTTTCATTAGGCATTCCTTGATGAAATCAGGAAAAGGCTTCGAATGTTTAGCTATCAACTTGGACAAGACGAAGCTTGCATGTACCGCCGCTTCACTTTCTTGCAATACTTTACTAAACATGGACTGTTGCTTTTTCAGTTGCATGTACCGCTGCTTCACTTTCTTGCAATACTTTACTAAAACATGGACTGTTGCTTTTTCACTGCTAACTTGAGCTCTTTTAACTTTTCTTCTCTCATTAATCCTTCGTAATTGTTATATTTCGATTTGTGTTGTTCGTAATGACGTTTAATATTATATAACTTTGGTACATTAATAGTATTATTACATATCAAGCAGATTATTTTATCTTTTATTTCACAGCAAAAATATTCTAATTCCCATTTTACTTGGAATATCCTATGTTCGTCAGCGATTTTTCATTTAATTTTACTACCACTTGGTTTTGATATAGACATACTGAATACAAAGGGCTGGAATAAACACGGTTAACGTTAAAAAGTTAACAAAAATTTATTCTTTCCACAAGAGATAAATCAAAATGCTAAAATATTTCTTCAAAAATATTCTAACAATTTCACAAAATGTCAAACGTTTTGCAAAATTCAATGCAAAACAGAGAAACTAATTCTATCTCACAGCAAAATCGCTACAAATCAATCACATCATTAAGTAAACAAACAGTTCGCTAGAACTACAGCTACTACTGAGATGAGTTGTTTGTTCTCGGCTTTTATAAGCTTTATAATTAATTTCTCGAATATACTGGAAACATCTATAAATATCTGGATTTTTGTGGATGGCAACAGCAATTACGAGATATTTATTTATTAGGTATTAAATGCACGCGCTGTTCTATTTTTAACCTTGCAACGCAGCTGTCTTTTCAAAAATCGTCTGCGTTGCTAAGGAGACATGAAGCAAATCTAATTATAATTCTAAATAAAAAAAAACTAACTAAATAAATAACTATGAAATCCGTAACAATATGAATTACGTAATAATTAATAATAAAGCAAAGTGCATGCCCATGCATTCACCAATATATCGTACAAAACTATGATTGGAAAACTGAGACCATGAGTTCGGCTATCGGGGGACGCGCACAAGTTCCGAGTACACGTGTCCCCCAAAAGCCAAAGGTAGCTGAACACAAGCTACTCACACGCATTTGTAATTTAAGTAGTGTGTGTGTCAGCTCACTGTGAGTAATCTAACAACACTGAATAAATTATTGTTAATTACTTAGCAGTAAACATTTGACTTTTTTCTTCGTCGATATGTTATTTTGTTATTATATATTATTATTTGCCGATATATAGGCCGGGCCGCAAAAATATTTGTTGTGGGCCGCATGCGGCCCGCGAGTTTGACATCCTTGGTGTAGTGGATGCTAGCTAGTTGTATAATGATATCTACAAATTTAAAGATGTTCAGATACCACAAACAAAAATTTAAATTTTCCAAATAATGGAATTTTTAAAGAAATATGGAGAAGTGTTAATAAATGAAGATGATATAACAGAAGTTTTTCATTGTAAAGATAATGTCCTAATCATTAAACACCTAACAGGAACGAAATCCGTAATATGGTTCTAAATCTAGAAAATATTGCTACTGATAGTGAAGAAAGTGAGAGGTTATTGAGAACGAAAAAATTTTGACTCTGGTGTAACTTTTAGTAAAAGTCTCTTCATTACATTTACCAGAATTGGATAATGCAATTTTGTAAGTGAATAAATAAAAAATAATACCTCTCTAGAGAATTAAAGGAACAGCCTTACCACAAAAAACAAAGGAAATCAACTAACTAATATTGAAAGAAATGTTTAATAAAGCGAACAAACTCATTTTGAGTCTTTTTTTTTTAATAAACTTTGATTGCTGTAAGGTCATACACGCTCCATTATTTCATAAATTACTATTTCATATTTTAAATTTTATAATTTCTAAATTCATCTTATGAGATTTAAATTAATGATCTACAATCCAAAGAGGTTCTAAATCCAGAATTGCAAAAGTCCCAACGAGTTAGATCTCAAACTTTGTACTGTATTTATACTTTATTCAGATACAAACAAAGACTCTGCTTGTTTAATTCGGACAACATTTGGGTCTCCGTTTTATATATTTACTACTTTCTCACTATCTGCAACGCCACTGAAAAGTCACAATTATTGAACAAGCAATGCAGCAAGCTGCCAAAAAGTATTTATTGGGCAACATACAATGTTGCTAAAAAGTCTCTCTTTGCACTTGCGTAGCTAGGGTGGGGCAAGAGGGGCATGTGTCCCCGGGAACAGCATCATGAAGGTGGCAAATTGATGTTACAAAATTTTAGAATGAAATGTTTTCCATTCTTGGCGCACAGAAAGGGGCACAAAATCTTCAGTCGACCCTGGGTGCTGAAAACCCTAGCTACGGCTCAGTTCCTATACCATCGCGGATATGAAAGTAGCATTTCCCACACAGCTCTCCTTTTCTCCAGAAAATTTTTCCAAACTAACTGCAGATTATAAGTCTTCACACAAGAATTTCAGGGGTTTGGGTTAACTATACCACAGAACGAATTTGAACAATTGCATTTTCTCATCACCAAGCTCACCAACCACAATGGTTTCCAAGTTAGAAGATAAAGCATGATATTACACATATGTAAGTCAAATTTACCCATAAATTAGCTGACTAAAAGTTAAAGTTTTTGCTATTAAATTCAGGCTGGATTTAAAAACATACCAAGCAGTGGCTAATTCTTCACTTCTCCCCCCCCCCATTTCTTTTTTGTCAGATTTGTATGGACCTGAAAAGGAACCGTTCTCCTAAAGTAGGGATGGCATCATTCAGCAAACTGCCAGACATATTACCGTGAAGGAAAGAACTCTTTAATCACATTTAAAATTTTTGTCAGTGGATTACGGCCATTATAATTAACTTCATGCTGAATTGGGTGATCAGTTAAATTTTGCTTGTGAAAATTGTTTTCCTGTAATTCTAATTTGAGAAGCTGTCAGATTAAATACACTGTGCACTATTTACGAGATTAAGAAAACTTGTGGGATGATTAATGATATGATGCAAATAGTACCCATGCCTGCTTAAGAATGAGTATACCCACCCTTTATCAGTCAGAATACTTCCCTCTATTTCGTGGTTCTTAATGAACACTATCAACGTCTTTGCTGATCAGTCATTTGCTGGACATATTTTCAGGCGAATGTCTTTCACTTCTCACTGAAACATTCCCTTTGATTCCATGTCTATTTAATTACGCTTTCTACATTGTATCTGTATTTCACCTCTGCAGACAATGTGCTTATCCATCTATTCCCTGATAAAAAAAAAAACAGGAAAAGTAGTGGCAAAACCATAAAAACAATAGTAAATAACGAACATAAGAAGGATCATTGCTACCTCCATACATGAATGAGCATGTGAATTCATCAGATTTGCAGCTATGAACTGTTTCACTGGTTTTGGCAGTGTTTATAATCAACACATTCTTTAAAGTACTGCTTTCCAGTATTTTAGCATATCATTGGATAGCATTATTTTAAAAAGCTGCTAAATGTACTTAGAATGTATCAAAAAGACTATTTACTTTTTTTTCCTGCAATAATTTGAGCATAAATATAAATGATATGGTCAGGGCCACCAGGAGAAATTTTCGAATTTAGTAAGGAACAGGAAAATTTTGGGATGATACGTTTAAAATTTAGTACAGGAACTCAGATTTTAGAAACTTTTAGAATTTAAGTAGAATTTTAGTACCCACAGAGATTGTACCAGAACAAATGCCTTGTGTTGGCACTACGTAGGACACTGAGATGTCTATTAACTGACATAACTTATCTTTATTAGCAGTAAAACTTTTGTACAGATAGCTGCCCATGTGATAAGCTCAGAACCACTTTTGCAACTTTCCATACTTGTGTCTAATGAAAAGAAGAGAAAGTAAAGAGAACATAAACCTATTAAGAGAATGACTTTCAGAATCAAAAGTAGAAAATTTAAGTAATTTTGTTTTCAAAATTCTTCAAAAAATAACATATTTATCACAAATTTCTCACAAAATACGCCCATTAAATAAAAATATATAGCAGGCTTAAATCATTTTGTCACATATTTTAGGAATCATATGCGCAAAAATAATGCCTTCAAATCCGGAGGCTGCAAGTTCTAAAATCCAATAGAAAAAGCACCCCTATAAACTCTGTATTAGTAAACAGACAGAAAATTTTTAAATTTTTTTTTAAAAAAAGGGGAGAAGAAAAGAAATTAAGAAAGTGAAAAATGAATTTTAGAGAAACTTGACACATTAAAATACACAAAAACAATTACACAGGATATAGTTATCATGGAAAAATATTAAAGAAGAAAATGAAACTAATCTTGGTTAAAATGCGCTTTAGCCCACTGCTTGGCGATGTTTTGAAAATCGCCAATTCGGCACGTTTCTGCGAAACGTCTTTGCAATTAATTGCAACCTTCCCAACACGCTCCGCGAAAACCTATTGTAAACAAAACATAGAATTCTAAAGCATAAATTAGAATGGAAACTGTTGCCACAAAAAGATAATAAAATAATATGCAAAACGAACATTTTGATCATTAAAATATTTGTCAGTTATTAGGTTTAAATTAATTATTTACATTTTATGTTGTAATACTTACACATTTTATTCCGTTACATAACCTTCCCGACACGAAAAACGTAACCAAAATGGTATCCAAGATAGAAGGAATTTTTTTTAAAAGGGCATTAAAATTACAAACGATACCATGTACACACCGTTCCGTTTTAACTTAAAAAAAAATCTGAGAATTGCACAATGTAGGCAACGTACACAAATCAACAAAATAAGTTAAAATAACGAAAATAAATTACAAGAAAATGCCAACAATTACAACAAACAAAATATGTAGCAATTAAACCAGCTTTCATACACCAATCAATCACCGCACGTTTCCCTTGCACTTCCAATAAAGTAATAAATGTACATGTACATTCACTCCCCTCTCTCAGCATCACAGCTAAATCCATAGCGACTTGGTATTTAGCGAAATATACGTACGAAAATAGCAAACACTCAATAGAAAAACACTGCATTCAAAGAATAAAATGAGAACTGAAATAACTACTCAAATTAACACGTAAGAATTTGGAATAAACCGCTACATCATCTCACGTTACCAATAAAACCGTTCTTTATAAAATAGGAAATACGCATGCGCGGAAACTACATGCTTCCATAGCTTCAAAATACCGAGTCAGCCATGTTGGCGGATATACGGAGTTACCCATGTTGGCACGTTTGTTGCTCATTCAAAAACAATCGCCGCCAAGCAGTGGGCTAAAGCGCATTCCAACCCTAATCTTAAAATTATTACAGTAACTTCTTCGGTTTTGCTCAGTGCTTCGGAAACTTCCATACTTTCCGAAGCACTCAGCAAAAAAGCTACCGATATAGCATTTGATAAATTGCTTATCTTTTTAATAAGCATTTAGTAACTTATTTTTCAGAGCCAAAATATTCGTAATTTCCCAAAATGGAAGATAATTTCATCTTATGACAGCAGAAAATAAAAATAAATTGTTTTAGCATTCTTTTACTATTTCATGAAATAAAAGAAAAATATAAAACAGTTTTCCAAATAAATATCTATTATACATAGATTTCTTATCTGCAGAGAAATGATGTTTCCCAAATTTCTTTTTGTATGCATTACACACCTGGAATTGCTCTACTTGGTATGCTCAAAATTTGACTCAAAATGTCTGAGATTTAATTTCACCTTTCTGACACTGCTGTGGAACACTGCACTAATTTTGTGAACACACATTGATACATTGACACATTTGATAATAGAGCCCGATAGGCATGGTGTTCAGTACTTGTTCATGACAAGTGGAAATACCTAATACATTTTTTATGACAGGCACCAAGAATGAGATTTCAACCTGTAATGCTACAGTTGCAATTCGTATCTACATGAAATTCAGAAACAGTTACCACGAAACACATACATTTATAGCATACATGTTGGATGAAACATTTAGCCACCTTTTAGAATTTCAGATTTTGAAATTTTTATCCACACTTCATTATGCAGCAGATACATACCCTCAGCACGTATTATCATGTAAAATTAACTTGAAAAATAATTCATCTTGGGGAAAGAAATAAATGGTTTATAATTTATTTTCATCAAAGGAGAATTCATGTTTCCACCAGAGTCACCAATAGGCTTTCTGCTGTTAAAATTTGCCTCTCTAATTTCTTAGGACCTTTGCCATTTTTAAATTCTGTCAACCAGTGAGAAAAATCCAGAGTTAACCTCAAATGATGAGGTTTTCAAGCTGCACAGATAATTACCTACTGCAAAGTTGAGTAAAATTTGTTTCTAATATAGTTCAAAACAGAGGAGGTTTCTTTTCTGTGTAGATAAAAGATATGTTTCCTCAAATTCTTCGTCACCCTGAAAGACTTGTTACATACACAACTCCTAACATTTGCCTCCTATATTGACATCCATATTTAACTACTCTTTATCAAAATAGATGAATATTTACATAACACACACAAAAATTTTCTCTCCACTGTGAATAAGCACATGCTTGCTAAACTACCCATTTGAACTAATTTCTTCTTACATATTTGTATGCAAGTTTAAATGATTTTTTTTGATTAAATGGATTTTACACATACTAGCTTTAAGGCCTGTGAGAATGCGCATATGGCTGTCTGAGCTTTCCGATTAAATGACTTCTTACATACAAAGTTTCTGTCCTGTGTGAATATTTATACGCACCTTAAAAGATATTTTTTCATTAAATGACTTCTTACAGAGTTCATGCATGTGAGGCTTCTCTCCTGTGTGAATAAGCATATGCCTGTTTAAATTAACCTTTACATGAAACACCTTCTTACATACAACGTTTCTCTCCTATGTGAATACGCCTATGCAAGTATAAATGAGCTTTTTGATTGAATGATTTCTTACATACGTTACACATATGAGGTTTCTCTCCTGTGTCAATAAGCGTATGCTCTTTCAAATCACACTTTACACTAAGATTCTTCTTCCGTAATTCACACATATACAGTTTCTATCTTGCGTGAATACACATATGCACATTTAAATGAGCTTTTTGATTAAATGATTTCTTACATACTTCATACAAGCTTTCCCTCCTGTGTGAATAAGCATACACTTGTTTAAATTAACCTTTGCACTAAACGTCTTCTTACATACTTCACACACATGGTTTCTCTCCTGTGTGAAAAATCATATGCTTGTTTACACTACTGTGTTCTCTAAACGTCTTCTTACACACTTAGCACATATAAGGTTTCTCTCCCGAGTGAATACGCATATGCTTGTTTAAATCACACTTTGCACTAAACGTCTTCTTACATACTTCACACACATAAGGCTTCTCTCCTGTGTGAATACGCATATGCATGTTTAAATGAGTTTTCTGATTAAATGATTTCTTACATACTTCACACATATAAGGTTTCTCTCCTGTGTGAATACGTATATGAATGTTTAAATGACTTTTCTGATTAAATGATTTCTTACATACTTCACACGTATGAAGTTTCTCTCCTCTGTGAATAAGCATATGCTTGTTTAAATTACTCTTTACACTAAAGGTCTTCTTACATACATGGCACATATGAGGTTTCTCTCCTGAGTGAATAAGCATATGCTTGTTTAAATCACCCTTTCCACTAAACGTCTTCTTGCATATTTCACACATATAAGGTTTTTCTCCTGTGTGAATACGCATATGCACATTTAAATAAGCTTTTCGATTAAATGATTTCTTACATACTTCACACATATAAGGTTTCTCTCCTGTATGAATACGCATATGGTTGTTTAAATTACCTTTTCGAGGAAATGATTTCTTACATACTTCGCACATATAAGGTTTCTCTCCTGTGTGAACAAGCATATGCCTGTTTAAATTAACCTTTCCACTAAACGTCTCTTTACATACTTCACACATATAAGGTTTCTCTCCTGTGTGAATACGCCTATGCATGTTTAAGTAAGCTTTTCGTTTAAATGATTTCTTACATACATGACACCTATGGGCTTTCTCTCCTGTGTGAATAAGCATATGCTGGTTTAAATCACGCTTTATACTAAACGTCTTCTTGCATATTTCACACATATAAGGTTTTTCTCCTGTGTGAATACGCATATGCCTGTTTAAATTACTCTTTTCACTAAACGTCTTCTTACACACTTCACACATATACGGCTTTTCTCCTGTGTGAATACGCATATGCATGTTTAATCTATCCTTTTGACTAAATGTCTTCTTACATACTTCACACATGTAAGGTTTCTCTCCTGTGTGAATACGCCTATGCATGTTTAAATAAGCTTTTCGCTTAAATGATTTCTTACATACATGACACCTATGGGCTTTCTCTCCTGTGTGAATAAGCATATGCTGGTTTAAATGACGCTTTACACTAAACGTCTTCTTGCATATTTCACACATATAAGGTTTTTCTCCCGTGTGAATACGCATATGCCTGTTTAAATTACTCTTTTCACTAAATGTCTTCTTACACACTTCACACATATACGGCTTTTCTCCTGTGTGAATACGCATATGCATGTTTAATCTATCCTTTTGACTAAATGTCTTCTTACATACTTCACACATATAAGGTTTTTCTCCTGTGTGAATGCACATGTGCTTGTTTAAATTAACCTTTTGACTAAACATCTTCTTACATACTTGACACATATAAGGTTTCTCTCCTTTGTGAATACGCATATGCTTGTTTACACTACTGTTTTCTTTAAATGTCCTGTTACACAATTCGCAGATATGAGGTTTATCTCGTGCGTGAATAAGCATATGCTTGTTTAAATTAACTTTTACACTGAACATCTTACATACTTCACACATATAAGGTTTATCTCCTGTGTGAATAAGTATAAAAAAATGTTAAAGGTTATGAGGTTTATCCCAAGCGTGAATAAGCATATGCTTGTTTAAATTAACCTTTAACCTAAACGACTTTTTACATACTTCACACACATAAGGCTTCTCTCCTGTGTGAATACGCATATGCATGTTTTAATGAGCTTTCTGATAAATGATTTGTTACATACTTCACACATATAAGGTTCGTCTCCTGTATGAATACGCATATGCATGTTTAAATGAGCTTTTTGATTAAACGATTTCTTACATACTTAACACATATGAGGTTTCTCTCCTGTGTGAAGAATCATATGCTTATTTAAATCACCTTTTACACTTAACGTCTTCTTACATACACGGCACATATGAGGTTTCTCTCCTGTGTGAATAAGCACATGCTTGCTTAAATCACCCTTTGCACTAAACGTCTTCTTACATACAAAATCAGTTAATTCATTTGCTCAAAATGTAGATCATCCGGATCTCCAGATAAAGACAACAGTTGTTTGGCGTCCATTAAGTCTTTCAGCCGTAGGGCGAAATATTGAGCTTACGAGACCTGTACGAGACCGACAACGTAGAGAGAGACTTGGTTTGCAACCACTAAGTCTTTCTGCTATGTTAGGCGAATAAATCATGGTAAAGGAAGGAAAAATGTATAGAAAGGGGGCAATTTCGTATTTCAGAGGAGAATAAAAAGCAACTTCGTCCATTTTATACGAGTTCAAAAAGGCGAGGAAGAAAAGACGGTACCCCAAAAACAGTAGAGACAGAGAGAGAAATAAAGAAAAGAGAGAAAAAAAATAGGGGGGGGGGCTATAGAGAGAGAAAAGGAAAAGAAGTAGAAAATTTCCCCAAATTAGCTGGAATGTAGTCAAAAGGGGAGGAAGCTGTATTCATTTGCAATAAATGTCTTTCAGGTGTAGTAAATTTGGCGAATTACCTAGACTTTAGCGTCTGTCCCTAGGATTGCAATTGCTTTACGCGTGCGCAATGGGGAAGCTTCGTTGACGTTATAGCAAAGAATATATATTGTTATAGGTGCCCGTTATACAGAATTGGCGATGTATAATCATATTGGCAATTAAAGGCATGTTATTCTACTAAACATTGTCACGTTGCAGAAGTTAAGCGTGAATAGGTAGTGTGAAGCGTAAAAGTTAGTTAATGTGTTACTGATTTCTCATATTTAGCGTCATTAGTATGGAATGTGATTTTGTGTGTTTGGAGTATTCGAAGACCGATTCATTCCGAAGAAATCTACGGGCACATATTACCAAGTGCCATCCATCGAAATTAGAGGAATTAGCTGCTGCATTAACTGTTCTCAAATTTACATGTAATGATTGCGAGAAAGTTTTTAAAAACAAAACATGCTTCGTGCACATGAACGTACAGAACACGGTAAAAGTTAAACCTCTAAACTCACAGAAGGTGGTAAATGTTACGGATATAAAAAATGGTTCTTTACCCTAGGCGCTCCGTAATAATTAATCCTGGGGTCCTTGGAATATAAGAAATGCCGGTAAATGTAAACACCGCGAATAATGGCGATAATAGTTCAAACCTGGTAGCGCGTCGAATTCAAACGATTCGCTTGTTCGAAGGTTGCAACCATAGCTCTTACGTTGATTTTTGTTGAAATACAGCCTTCGTTGTTCGCATTTGCAGATTAAAATTTTTCTTCACATATTTATTATTATTTTTTCGGATTTTCACGTTATTTTTATGAATTTTTAACAATGAATAAATAGAAACATTTTCATATAATTAATGAAGTTTTCCGAGACATGCTGGTTCTCGTAAGAAAATATGGCGAGAGGAGGTGAATGATAATCGGAAACACGGCTGTTAACGTAGCGTTAAGCACGCAGAACGATGAGGCTTCCAACCCCTGAAATGTTTTAATTTTGTGGGCCGCCGAAATATGCATTTTAAATAATTAATTAAGTAATGTTTTTATTTTTATGATTGGTTATTTTAATCTAAAGTAATGAGAATAAATTAATGTTTATGGCTTAAAATTTTAATGAGATAATAAATTTTGAATGCTTTTCTAACAATAACATTTCAGAGGATCGCAGGTGTGACACAAAATAGATGATTAAATTGAAATAAAAGATATTATTGGTTCTCTAAGGTGACAGAATAGTTTTATGAATCTCCAGGGTCTTTAAAATTAGCAAACCAATACTTGTGTAAAGAATCTTACGTTCAAACGATTCTTGAAAAATAATAAAATGTATAATGTTCTAGTTTTATTAACAATGCTACTGAAGCAAATTTGAGTACTATTGAAGATTATTGGTATAATAAAATATATTATGAAAAAGACAGGCAGTTGATTTAACATAAAATGCTTTAAGCCGCCGTTTGAGCATGGCTTTTATCGAAATAAGACTGTTATTGAATGGTTGTTCGGAATCCGACATTTCTTGCTATTTAAAACCTATCTCACTACTCTTAAAATGATGTAAATATATAGTTTTGGCTTTTGAGAAATCTACTTATGGCTTTCACTGACATAAAGTTTGGCTACCCCTGACCTATTATATTTTTGTCTATTGTATTTATATCTATTATATACATAATAGCACTAATTATCAGATATGATTTTGAGTATATCAACAAGCAAAGCACTTAAAAAAGAAAAAAGACACAAGTAATAGAAATATTAGTATTCTATATAAATTATAGAACATACATGTGAGATTCGTTACACAGGTAGTGGTTTGTTAATTTTAATGACCTTGGGGATTCATAAAGCTATTCTGTCATCTTAGATCAATAATATTTTTTATTTCAATTTAATACCATGACCAAACACTTAAAAAAAAAGAACAGATTAAGTATTCCCTACCTCGGTACTGGAATGATAACCTATGAAAAAAACTAATTATGAAACTTATGAAAAAAAGTGTCAGTGTTTAACTAAATTTTTCACCTCTTAGAAAAACAGAAAGTATAAATAATTCGAA
The DNA here is from genome assembly GCA_000611955.2 of Stegodyphus mimosarum. Taxonomy (NCBI): domain Eukaryota; kingdom Metazoa; phylum Arthropoda; class Arachnida; order Araneae; family Eresidae; genus Stegodyphus; species Stegodyphus mimosarum. The sequence goes on from KK117904.1 coordinate 25,520, forward strand.
TAAAGAAGAAGTGTTAAAAGTACAAAAGAAAACTAAAATTTAAGTTTATAATATTATACAGAAAATTAAATATTACAGAAATTATATATAAGAGAAAATAAATTCATGCAACCCAAGCTACCACATGTTATCTTTTTCTCTCCTATCAGTTGATTTTGGAAGATCTATGCCAAATGATGACTTTACAAAAACAAATTTTCATAAGGTTTTAGGATTCAATTTTCTTAAACGTTTTCATTTAAAGATATTGCCATTAAATGTATCACACCTCTTTTTGTCTGAGAAACGTTGTTCATCAAGTTAAAAGGTTATTCACACTAACATACAAAGTTCAGTGAGTAACATGTTTTTCTTTGAAAAAATAAACTAACAAAAAAAAATTGACCAATGAGCTTGAAAATCAGAGGCAAATTTAACAAATTAATCGAACCCCCTTATCTCTTATCATTGTGTGTGTGCATTTTCGTGGTTTTCTTTAAGTGAATGTAAATATAAGCCTATTTATCCCAGAAAATATTTATGAAATCTCTTTTTCAGCTAGCCCTAACATGCTTTGTTTATCAAATTAAATAGACACGCATTTTTATTCTTAAAATGATAAAGTAATTAATTTCACATTACATGCAACGAAGCTTTTTAAAAGCTAGGATACTTTAACAATTACAATGCTAATTAGTGCTGTGCTCTCTGTTATATGTGAATGAACATCTCAATGTCACTGCTTGTGACACATTTGTTTCAGATAAGTCTTCTTATGCACTCATAAGCACGAAATTAACAATGCATAAGCACGAAATGAAAACACCTAATTCATATACCCTTAGTAACTGATATTTGACATAGTTTTTATGTTGCATCTGTGAACTACACTGTCAGATTTGACTGAGTGAAATCGTGGCTAAATTTCAGAAGACTTCTTTGATAAAATTATGGTGTGAAAATTTAAAAGTGAAATTGAAATCAAAAGATAAATAGAACAGTAAAATCAAAAAAGAAGTATTGTCCATAAATATATCATTACTGATAATTAATGATAAACATTTTAAATATTCATATATAGACATATGCAATTCATGTAATTCATACAAATATATCCATTTAAATTACGGCAAAGCATGGGAGAGATATCTTCCTAAGAGGAATGATGCCTTTATAGAGGACTTTATGAAGGGAACTGGTTTACATCCATGTTATTTCATATTGGGAATACCATGAAAACAATCATGCTACTAGCCCATCTGCTTGGCTAATCAAACTACCAGACTTCAATTGCTTTACTGTTTGGCAGCTGATGAGCTGCATATCAGTTGCAAAGCACTGAATAATAATATGTTCCTTGATTGTTGTTATGAGTTACATGCAAGAATGTTCAGTTCTGAGAATCAAGAAAGCAAGTATAAAAAAAAATTAATATGCCAAATTAAAAATTAATATGTTGATTTTTTTGTGCAATACATTTATAAAATAAAAAAATAAGTCTCAGAAGAATGTAATTTATTACTAAAAGAAATTTTATATAATCAGATAGTTGCAATTCAGTTTCTATTTCAATGAGAATATTTGTTGGTTTCATTTATGTGATAATAATGGATTTTCATAGTTTTGAAAGTACTTTGAAATTATGCAATGAAGATATTAATTATAAAAGTAGCTATTTGATTTTGTGTTTTTATAATTTTCTTAGAAAAACTGCACGGTTAAAAACGGGAATATTTTGGAATTTTAAAATATTGAAATATATTCAAAAACGGATCTGAACTATACTAATTTTTTTCATTAAATAGTTAATTTTGTCAAGAAAAGGGTTCATTATTACATGATTATTTTACTTCCGTTAAGCTTAATATATCGTTTTCCGTGCTAATTTTAATTTAATAAAAATTTAGTTTCATATATCACATTTAACCGGTTAATTTTACACCTATATGCTTAATGTATTGTTTTCTCTGCTAACTTCTGTTTATGTCATTTATTATTAGTCCAAAGGGATTTAGTCCCGAAGGATTATTACTTTCGTTTGGGCGTTTTGCGTTGTTTCACAAAAAACGGCGTATCACTTTTCAATTTGTCCTTATGTTTCTTTGTTGGTTTTTTTTTTTTTTTATTTTTTGGACGTAGCTTTTTCTTCAAAAATCGTCTGCGTTGCACGGGAAAATAAAAAGGAATTTTAATTGCAATTATAAATAAATAGCCAAATAAATATGAAATTCGTAACAATATTCTCTAAAACTTTAACGAATTTTTCATTAACAAACTCAAAGATTTCAAAGCCAGCAATACCAACGTTGTACAGAAAAACATTTTTATCTCCGGCGCGTGAGAGTGTGTACCGAAATTTCTAAAGATATGCTCAATTTAAAATTAGTTTGCGATATTGCCGTTGAACTGAATTTTATGGTTTAAGTGCGAAGAACATGGTATTTAATAAATAAAGGTAACACACAAAATGTTAAATAAACGCCCCTTTGGACGTAATTCAAATCTAAAACCTTTCATATTTTTTTTTAACTTATTTTGACTACATGCACTAAATGTCACGTTTAAGCGGCTTACTTCCATGTATGTGTTTAAGAACCGTGCTACGCTCATCGTCGAAGTCGATCAACCGTTGGTGAGCTTGGCAAGTAAAACCGCAATGGCGGTAGCGGTTCTTTCCGAAAGCGTCAACGGCTGCTTTCGGAAGTGCTTCCGAAGTGCGCGTTTTTTGATTTTACATCTACAAAGGCAGAATTGCTGAAGCATTTTGAAAACGTCCATGATAAATGTGTTGTAACTGAAGATTTGCAGTTCCCCTCTTTTCAAGAATTTACTTTATGGAAAAAGGGCATTGAAACTGAGACAAGATGCAGTTTTATAGTCGAACATGGTGCCCAAAAAAGATACTCAGATACCCACTACTTTTTTGTGTGTCATCACTCGGGTGTTTATACACCAGAAGGCAGTGGTTATTAGACATTTATAACTACAGGGGTTAAAAAAATTAATGGATTTTGTCCAGCAAGATTACAGTTATTGAAACTGATGGAAAATGCTGTGTTCAGTACTTTAAGACTCGTGTTGGACATAAAAATGAAATTAGACGTATGTTTCTTTCAAAGGAAGATAGAATGTACTTAGCTTCCAAGATTGCTGCTGGTATTCCTTTCAAAAGGATTTTAGTCGAAATTCGCGATTCTATTGCAGGAGATCAGACATGTATGCATCTAGTCACTTACCATGATTTACATAATATTGAATTTTAATTCAATCTGTCATCTATAAGAGACACAGTAAGTGTGGATTCATGGGTTCGTGAAATGGAGGGCACAGAAAATTCTTGTGTGCTGTTTTATAAGCCACAAGAACAGTTAAGTAACATATACCCTGAGCTTAACCTTGAAGATTTTATTCTTATAATTATGAATGAATCTCAGTGTTACATGTTAGAAGAATTTGGTTAAGGACTGTGTTTGTGTTGATGGGACTCATGGTTTAAATAACTATGGGTTCGACCTTATCACATTGTTGGTCCTCGATAACTTTCGTCAGGGCTTTCCATGTGCTTTCTGCATATGTAGCAGAAACGATCAAACAGTAACGGCACTGTTTTTGTCGCATATTCAGAAAGCATGTGGAAACATTCAGCCTGACATATTTATGTCAGAGATGGCCATTAATGTTTTTAACGGGTGGTGCCAAACCATGCCAGCTCCAACAAAACGGCTTTTCTGTAACTGACATGTGGATAGAGCATGGCGAACACAATTAAAAAAAAGTAACTAGTAAAAAAACAACTGGAGGTTTATAAAATACTGTGAATTTTATTAGAAGAGAGGGATATTTCAGCATTTGAAAATATGTTACAAGAAGCAACCAAAACATTACTTTTTAACACGAAATGCATATTCGTGTCGGGGAAGTTTTTGTGGGCAAGAGTTACTAAATTAAATTGGTTCTCTAAAAAATTGGTATTATAAAGGGTGTTGTTTTGTATTCGCTTTGATTTCTACTTTTCTAAAAGTTCCACTTGTTTGAATTACTTTTGGTAGGTCACATCATTTGGTTTTACTCTTGGTTTTGAATTTTACAATTGCCTACATAAATCCCGAAACACGAATTGAATAATTGAAGAGTTAGGTTTGAGGGCAACTTCCCCTTGATAAGTCTGCCTTCTGCCAGTTCAACAATTATTCACTTATGCATATTTTTTATTTTTAGGATTATAAAAAAAAATAATTACAATTACAATTAGATTTTGATACTTGCACTTGATTTACTTATGTTCTCGGAATTTAAATGGTATCGTAGATTAGTTCGCAGCAATATAAATTATTTATAATTTCTTTAAAATTTCTATAATTAATTTTTTAATTTAAATTAAATTTCTTTTAAACTTATTTCTATAATTAATTTTTTACTTTAAATTGCTTTTTACGAATAGAAATTTTGTTAAATTCAAATTTCATTCCTTGCAGCAATGGCGCAAGACAATTATTTAAATTTTACTTAACTTTACTATATTCTTTTGAAACAATATATATACATATGGTTATTTATTTTTTAAAACGAGATTTGGGTGCTTTAAACTTCTATGCTTCTGGAAGTTACCAGAGATATGTTGGGAATGGCAGATATATTGGTAATGAGATCCATGCAGTCAGCACGTTCACGGGATTCGAACCTAGGACCGAACTACCAGTTTTCAGCGATTTTAGTGCTCGGCCGCTGGTGGGATCGATTTAAATAGTGTATAAATAATAGTATGTACTGCAATTTCTTTCACTGCATATGTTAATATATTTAAAATACAGTTTTATATACAACTATATATAGTTATTTAAAACAGGCTTTGTGTGCTTTAAACTTTTATACTTCTGGAGTTACCAGAGATATGTTGGTAATGAGGCCCATGCAGTCAGCCCGTTCACGGGATTCGAACCACGGACCTAACTACCAGTGTTCAGCGATTTTACCACTCGGCCGCTTGTAGGATCGATTTAAAAAGGGTATAAATAGGAATATATACAGCAATTTCTTTCCCTGCATGTGTTAATATATTGTTGCGTTAAAATGGGTTCGTGGATTTGAGAGTATCCGATGAAAACACGATGCAGAACAATAAAAAGCACAATTTATTTACAAGAATCACTATTTACAGCACAGTTCCAAAATTACCTTTAAAAGCGTCGAAAATCTACAATAAATACGCTGAAACAATCAGCAACACAGCTTCAGGCTGTAACTGTAAAGGTAGCTTCACGGCAACACTAAACTTATAATAAACACCGTGGAACAATCACCAATACACTGTCAAGCTATACTGTAAAGGTAGCTTCACGGCAAAGCACTATCTCGATCGCTTTCCGTTCACAAAACTCTCGCGTAGCTTAGCACTCACAGTAAGCAGCTATTCTCACAATGCCGGCTCTCAGAAACGCAGGGGTTTATATAGCTTTTCCTTAGGTTCCATACGTTTCGAGAAATATCTTGACAGGAATTTATTCTAGAAGCTTCCCGATTGGACCACGGGATATCGCCGATTTGGTCGCCAAATGGGCGATAAAGTCGCCAATCTGGCAACCCTGCGATACACTATTTTATGGCAACCCTAGTGCTATGCGGAAAGCTTACATACAGGCGCAACTGCCGAATTTTTCGCAACAATATTTATCATACAGTTATATGTATATATATACATATATATATATAGATATGCCGTCGATTCTGGTTAATCGGATCACATCGGAAAGCGATCGTTTTCGTCCTAATAACCGACTGCTCCATTTACACGAACATGTCCTATGTTGTAAGGCGGGTCGTGCTTTAGGTAGCAACAGTAAATGTACATGAAAATCATGTACTAAAATGTAATGATTGCGCGGTACGCGCATATGACGAACATACATATAGAAACAAGAACTACAGTCGAACATTTTTCATTGAGAAAATTAATTTAGAAACAAATTCTAAGAAACGATCTCTACGATATTCAGCATACGAAGCACAAAAAAAAACAAGTTGTTGCCAAGTTCCAGTCAACATTTGAAGAAGTTATCCATTGTGCTCCGACGTGTTCTCTTGACGGATTGCATGTGAGCGAAATCGCCACAAACATCTAACGCAGCAATGGGACTGCCTTCATTTCCCTCCTGCATGAAATACCGACGCAAAGTTTCAATGCATTTCCTCGCATCCACTGTTCTCACTTGCACGAAATTATTAGCGGCATCATCATCATCATTTTCCTCGTCTTCCGATTCTGTCGTGTGTTTTGTTGCAATTCGAGCAACCATTGCCTCGTCGTAATCTTCGTTTTCATCGTAGCATTGAAGCTCGTTGTCGATGGATAAAAATTCTTTGGAATTTCTTACCTGTGTAAGTTCCACATGTCCGTCATCATTTTCACTTTCAATGAGCATGTACATATCCATCTCCAAAACCAAGTGATTAAAGCCAGAGAGAGAAAAACAGTTCTGAATTGTCTCACTGCTCACTTTTCGCCTGCTATCGGCCACAAATTTAACTGGTTGTAAGATGTAGACCTTTGCGCTGACTTCACTGGCTTTTGATGATGGGGTCAGCAAACTTTCTTCAATTGCTTCAAATTTTTGGTGATGCCCATGTCCATTGGCTGGACCAAAACTATGGATAAAAATTCTTTGGAATTTCTTTCCTGTTGAAGTTCTACATGTTCGTCATCATTTTCACGTTCAATGAGTATGTTCACATCTATCCCCAAAACCAAGTGCTTAAAAGCATAGTGAAAAAAACAGTTCTGAATTGTCTCACTGCTCACTTTTCGCCTGATGTCAGCCACAAATGTAACTGCTTGTAAGATGTCGACCTTTGCACTGACTTCGCTGGCTTTTGACGATGTGGTTAGCAAACTTTCTTCAATTGCTTCAAGGTTGTAATAAACCAACACTGCACGATAAAGGGTCTTCACATTTTTTATGATGCCCATGTTCATTGGTTGCACCAAAGTTATGGTTCTAGGAGGTAAAAATTCCAGTTGGATGTTCTTCAAAGCAATCTAAATGAGGATGTGCTGCTCAAGAAGAAGCAGCACTATTCTCGACTGGCGTTGTAGATCTCTGCCCCAATCCTTCAGCCATTCTTTAAAACGTTCAGAGGTCATCCAAGCATTTCTGTTCGCACGATAAGCAACAAGTAAATTGTTCATCCTAAGTCCTTTAAAGCAACTAGGCTTAGTGCATTTTCTATAACCAACAGCTTCCTCTTGTCCGTTCCTGACATGTTTGAGCAGCACAAGACAGTTACGCGATCCATAGCTTTTTTGGAGCCAGAGAGTGCAACATATTTGTAACTTTATGAGACGTCTGGTGTAGCACGATAATACAGCCCAGTTTCATCAGCATTGTAGATGTCATCTACTGAAAACTTTTCAAGCTCGAGCAGTTTTGTTCATTTCCATTCTTCAGCACTTTCTCGCCATGTGTTTTCTTGAATTTTATGTCATGTAATTCCATCGAGACAACCAACCATCCGTAGCTTTAAAGTCATCGTGGCCAAGCTTTTTAGCGAGTTCTGATTTGCATTTTAACATTGGGCCGCTTACTCGCACAGCTCGTCCATTAAAAATCGGAAAACCATCCATTACGGGCCTCATCGACGTCTGAATCCTTGCCTTCACTCTTCCGTTTTTTGGAAGTTTTTCCTCGTCCTTTGCATTGTGCCCATTCTTCTCGCAGCTCATTCTTTCGTTTTATTAAGCCCGAAATTTTAGTCTTTGTCAATCCGGTAATTTCCACCAACCGACGCTGACTAGTGTTTTGTGGTTGTTGCTTGATCTTATCCAGGAAACCAATTATTTCAGCTAACGTAAGTCACGTCGCGGCAGTTTGGCAGGGGAGCCAAAACATGCTCAGAGTTCACTGACTAAAGTGGTCTGAAGAAACCTTGGTGTTTCAGGGTCAAGATATTGAATTCAAGAGGGAGTTAAATGCTCGCCATTCAAAGCTTTGGCACTAAAATCTTCCAAGAGGTTGGCGAAATGATAGCTTTCTCGTGTAAACTTTAATCATGATTGACAGACGGGAATTACTTTCAGGTGGAGCTGGACAATCTATTCTTCATTTCTTCGAAAATCAGAGACACAGTGGGACCAATAACCTCACTGGCAGCTACAGGTGGCTCTGTTTTAAGAAAGGTTAAAGAAAATGGTGCGCGTGTTCACCTCCCACTGGTTTTGCTCTTATCATGAAGTTTAAGGAATTCCTGACCTTTGATAAAGCATTCTCTTGGGAGTGCAGCTACAGATCCTCACATATGTCGCTGACCACCTGCACATCCGCTGTACGCGGCCGAATTGTGGCTTCTGTTTCTTGCTCGCTCTCACGTTTTTTAGTCCGAATAAACGGAATTTTGTTCCAAATAAGCGAATAATATTAGGCTTATGTACATAGGATTTGTTTCGGTTCTTTCGGATTCGGTCCGAAAAAACGGCTGGTCAGAGTATCCGGTGGTCCAATTAACCGGATTCGACTATATATGTATAGCTATTTATTTATTTAAAACAGTTTTTGTGTGCCTTAAACTTTCATGCTTCTGGGAAGTAACCACATATATGATGATAATGACAGATATATAGGGCTGAGCCAGAAGTATGTCAGTCGGTGTATTTGAGAAGTTACAGATGCTATTTGTTCTAGTATTTTCATCAAATGGATAAAATTTTACAGTAAATGGTTTTCAACAAAACAAAATCAAATTTGGAATCAATCGAAAGCTTGGATTTTCTGGTGTCATCGGCGCTGTTGATAGTACCCACGTATCTATAATTGCATCTAAATGACACGGAAGAATGCCAAGATTTATTTATATAAACAGAAAATTTTACCATTCTCTTAATCTGCAGTTGTTGTGTAAGGTTTTCTTCCATTTTATAATATATATATATATGCGTGTGCATTTATATGCAAGATGATATGTTTTGTGATTTAACCTATAGTTATATAATGTTTTTTACTTTCCTATTACTTTTGTTAAAAATTTCTTATATTTTTAGTCATTAGTAAATCGCTTTTTATTGCATCCTTCCAAAGTTTAATGCTTATTGATGTCTATGTTACATAGTATATCTGTAGTTATGAAGTAGATATAATTCATGAACAAATTAAATTATCGATATAATCATCACGCAAGATGCTAAAAATTAAAAAAAATTTTTTATTCAAATTCAATAGGAATATTAAACACGCGTACGGGAAGCTTTATTTCAATGACTTGATTTATGACATTGTTGCATAATCTTTTAAGACAAAAAAATATTTTAACCATAAAATTCCTATTAACAAATAGTTTACAAACATGTAACCTTTTAGAAAATTTCCATTTTGAAAAAGATCATAGGTGAAATTATGCTTATGTTTACATATCTACAGTTTTTGAAAGGCCATTTCTTTCTGCGTTTAAAGTATCCATAAGCTCTTCCCATTCCTTTTTTCTGTGCTCTTTCCTAAATGTGTTGTCAAGTTTACCGCTTAACAGCTGCGGAGTTTTTTGAAAAGTTTCAACATTTACTCGAACTGGTTGGAAACTTTTTTTTTGCTATAGCCATCCTCAGTGATAAGCACGTGCGAAATAGCATTTTTGACAACAAACTACCCCCTTTCCCTGAGCCTCCAGCAATGCAGAGGGGAGACAGATTGGTTGCTATGTTATAAACGTCACTTCCGCTCGGAATTTCCACTGCATTTTCCGCCGACGGAATTTGAAGAGGTCAGACTCGCTCTCCCGTCTGCTATCGAGTGGAAAGAGAATCCCGACTGGTTTCCCGATATCGATCTCGACAGGTGTCCAGACTAGACCCCCTAAGACCTTAAGTCACGTGATTATCGCTTGCACTCTCACGTATCACCGAGCAATATTCAGTCAGCTTCGAGCTTCACGATAGGCAGCACGCACGGAAAAGTGATAATGTCAGGCACTTGCTCCTACATAGACTACCAAATTTCGAATTAAAAATTACTAGTTAGCCAAACGGCCAAATGATGTGCTATTGTATATAGAAATAAGAAATTCACAGTAAAACTGATCCTTCCTCGAATGGCTTGCCAGCTCAGAATCCTTCGCCTTCGGGCGCGGTGCACATGCACCCTTAAATTAAAAAAGTAATCATACGTTAGTGTCCTCGGGTATAAAGTGAATGACTGGACAAAACTCTTACGTAGTTGGCTCCAGAAAAAGAAACAAATGATTCTGATTCTGGAAAGCCCTGATGCAAAACATCAAGTACAAGCAGTGTGACCAATTCGAATCCATAACTGTTCAACCTTTGCGTATGTTTATACATATGTAGTCTGATCCAAAATTCTGTAATAAGTGCCTCTGGAAGTCATTCATTTTAATTAATGCGAAATCATTTTTAAGTTCTGGATAATTTTCTAAAATTCTAATTTGAAACTTGTAAAATAAAATACAGCTTTTGTCTTTTCATTTTCTCCAGCCATTTCATTAACCCAGGCTTTTACATTTATACAATCAATTTTGTGCTTTGCAGCATTTGACTGTAGATTATAAGAATTTTCGCCATTCTTTTGTTATCGGGACCAGATTCAGAAATGTATGTATGTGCACATAAGTAAAAGTAAAGGGCAGTGAATGCACTCTCTGCTTGTGAAAATAGTAAATTTTTATTATTGTTGAACTGACGACTACATAAACTGCATTTAAATTCGAAAACTTTACTTTTAATGGCTTTAAGCAATGTTGTTTGTTGAGACGTATGCAATTTTATGCAGTGACATTTTAGCTTGCTGTTATTTCAGAAACATTTTTTTGCAATCAGGGCAGTTAAAAGTTTTTTGAAATTATACTGGATTTTGAAGCAAAAATATTTGAAATCAAATTACCATTGATAACTTAATAAAATGTATGATCTGTACAGGAATTAAATATTTCAGCACTAGAAATGTCCTCTTTATTGGAATGTATACTCTTGAAATAATGCTATAAATTACTGGCATTCGAAAATCACTTGCATATAGAACGGTTGAAAGATTTTGAAGTTACGAGTTTTCTGAAAGATGTTGTGGATTGTAGAAAACGATATTCTACATTTTCTAATTTAAGAAGACACGTAACAAATCGTCATCTTGCAAAAGTGCAGGACTTAAGGCGCAGGAAGGAATGCGAATTTAAATTTTCTAGTTGTACACGTCAGTTCAGTTCAGCAATCTACGTGATTTAAAAGCTCATGAACGGCAGCAACATGCAACAACCTCAATGCCCCAGCATCAATCCCATAAATGTTTACTGTGCAATTCCTGTTTTGATAAGCTAAATATTATTTTACATTTTGAACGTGCTCATGATATAAGAATAGGTGAACATTTAAGATTTTCTTCATCAAAGACCTTTTATGATTGGAAAGAAAGTGCTGAGAAATAAACACATTCAAAATTTATTGTCGAAAGCACCAAAAAAACACAATACTGCATATTACACTTTTATTTGCATACATCCGGTATGTTTAGATTTGAAAGTTAAAGGAAGAGACATTTAAAAGTACAAACCAATGTTAAAATAAATGGATTTTGCCCAGCTAGCATTAATGAAAATGAAGGCAAATTTATAGGAACTTTGATGAAAACTCATATTGGACATAAAAATGATATTCGATACCAGTCATTATCAAATAGTGAAAAGGATCTAATGGCGAGAAAAATTGCTTCAGGCATACTGACATTTTAGATGAAATAAGTGATTCTGTTTCAGGTTCTGAATTGACAAGGCTGCATTTATTGACAAAAAAAGACCTGCATAATATCGAACACTCATATAATCTATGTTCAGATGCAATCAAATCACCTTCAAACAATTGGTTAAACTCAAAATGGTAGTTTCCGCCACACCCAAAATGGGTGTAACTACACGCCGAGGTGCGTTAGATGAGGAGAAACTCACTATTCTTTTGAATGCCCCAATAAAAGTAAGGACACGCTTCCTCGGTGTGCAAATTGCAATTTGAGTCACACCTCCAATTTCAGAGAGTGCCATCCTGACCTCGACCAACCAGCGCCTTCCGTTTCATAACGTGCCTTTCCAAGCTCTGCCTCTGGTAAATTTTTCCCAGCAATTGAAATCTAAGGTTATGTGAACTTTAGTCATTGAATGTTTCTACATTTTCATTCTTCACACGTCTGTGCAATGGATGCATTCAGTTATACATCTCTTGATTCTGTGCTGAGCTCCCGTGCGTGTAGAACGCACTTCAGTTCCCTGCTCACGCGTTCAAGTCCTGACCCAGTACCGTAGGCGGTCAGTGATTTTTGATTCAGTGCAAAGAGTACCACAGCAGTGAAAGATTGAAAAATGAAAAAATTATGTGTGAAAATATAATGTACAGAATGTACATAGTTCAAGCTCCAAGTAAACAAAGTTCAGCTTAACATTGGTGAATAGTTCATGTATCATTATACACTGTTATGTTTCAAATAAATGATGAAAATTATTATGAATACTTTGTGAAATCGATAATTTACAAAG
>KK117904.1:38156-72603 GCA_000611955.2 Stegodyphus mimosarum
CTTAAAATTTTCTCTTTCTCACATTATATTTTCACACATAATATTTTCATTTTTCAATCTTTCACTGCTGTAGTACTATTTTTTGACATCAGCTCAGCAGCACTAGATGCTTGTTGATTTTGGAGGCTCATCTTTTATCTTTATTTACAAATGCTGTACTTTAGTACTGATCCTAGCTTCGCCGTTTGGCGTGGAGGTTACTCCTTTATAATTTATCTTACCAAGCCCAAGGGCAATTTCCAAGATAGGCAGTGAAAGTCAAAGTTTTGACTATAGGCTGCCAGACTCATGCCAACTGAACTGAACTGAACTTACAGTTTCCAGCGCGACTCCGTCGGAGTCTCTTACTTAGCCATGTCCTATTTTAGGACACCTTTGACGGACGATGAAAGAAGTAAAATTTCGGACTCAGAAAAATCTACATTCTCTCTACCTGGCACATCGATACGCGAAGAATTCCTGAAAGACCCAAGAATTAAAAGAAAAGGTAAAAAAAGAGGAAGAACAGATGAAACCGAGAAAAAGACTAAGACCGTCGACAACGAACATGCAAATACTAAAAACGAAAACGCGATCCGGCAACTTATCCTTAACTCTGATGATGAAAGTCACCTCAATCTCATGAAGATGATAGAAAAGGCTAAGATTGAAGAGGAAAAAATAAACAGTCGTTATGGATTTTGTGAGGGAAAAAGTTCATCGCCAAAAAAAACAACCGGACAAGAAACAGGAAAATAATTACCCGACCACAGAAGGACCCTGGATTTTCCCAAGTAAAACTGCAAAAATTAATGAAACACCAGGACCTATGGAAATAGCATAGGAAAATCGTTTCCAAATCCTGCAACAGATAATCGAACAGAACCCTGGAGCCAAAGCTGAAACCCCTCCCCCGCCGATTGTCTTTTCCAGCGAAGAAACTGATTGGATGAAAGTAAATGATATCCTTACGCAAAACTGCTCGGAACCGCATGAATGCCAAATGCGAGCCAGATCAATTATCGTATTCACGAGAAACCTGAAGGATTATAGCAAAATCAATCAAATACTAATAGAAAAGAACATCTCCTTCCATTCTTACCGTTATGAATGCGAGAAACCGATTAAAGCTATCCTAAAGAGCATTCCGGCATCATTTACGGAAGAAGCTATCCATCAAGACCTTATCCGCAGGAACTATCCTATCTCAAAAGTAAAGCAGTTTACGAGAAACCAAAAAGGACAGAGTATTAAATTACTCATCTACCTCCTGGAATTAAAACGAAATAACAAAGGTAACCAGATCTTTCAACTAAATAATATGTTCAATTTTCCTGCAGTGATCGAGAAATTTAGCCCAAAAAGACCTCCAATTCAGTGCTACCGATGTCAGCAATACGGAGATTCACAAGCGTGCTGCAACAATCAAATTCGTTGCGTAAAATGCGGAAATTCCCACCGAAGTAACATTTGCCCAATGAAGCCGGACGACAAGCCAACTTGCATTTTCTGCGGTGAAAACCATGTAAGCAGTTACAGAGGTTGCAAGGAATACCAAAGGAAATTTGAAAAGAAAAACCCCCAGCCCCAGCAGAAAGCTCCTGTTTTTAATGAAGAAAACTTTCCGAGTCTAAAGAACGCCTCTTGCCGCAGATACTTTATAGTGATAAACTTAAAGGCAAAATTAACTCTACACCAGAAGATATCCAAGAAGCAATAGCCTGGCTCAGTGACAAGAATATCAAATCATTTTTAAGCTGTATCATATCACTAGTAGGGAAAATTAAGAAGGCAAAAACACCGACAGAAAAACTGCAAACTGGATTTGAAGCTGCAGTGTTACTTGTAAAATTCGCAGAAGCCGAGAACTGAACTCCAGACAAGACACGCGACTCAAGACGACCAATTACAACGCCAACCACCGATATACGAATTTATGTAGCTCCTCCCTCCCATACATCATCTCTGAACTAATTTTATTCTGTAGTAGTGTCTCGACTGACTTTGTTCCAACGCGTCTGACTGTGGGTACGAAGGACTCACCCTTGTTTCCATCGAGAAATTTTTATTTCTCAATCAACTAAGCACCAACATTAGGAAAGTTCTGGTATTTTTCCCACGTATGTATGGATCCACAGGATGTGGCTTTTTGCCCAGGCGCCTGTTTTCACGTGTTTCGCACCTGAGCCTTATAATTTTCTTGTTCTTGAAACCAAGCAATGTAAGTGTATAAAATCTAATATACTGGTAAGAAAACTCTCTGTAGTTAACAAGGAGGTTAGAATAGAAGGAGGGAAGGTTCAAATCAAATCGTGAAGCTTGGTGGCCATGTTACTGCTGTAGGTCCGGTCCGGTTCGTGCAGCTATTGCCGGGATATCACCAATTAACCCCCCCCCCCAGTGGCCAAGACCCTCTACTAAAAACTCCTCTTCTCAAGTCTTGAAAAGAAACCAAATTCTACTATTTCTTCTGCCCATTCTGTAACCAGATTAATGCTAAAAGCGGCAGTCATTTCGCTCTCTTTAGTTGCCTCCCCTCCCACTCAAATGACCGTCGTTAAGCGGGGCATATTGTCGTGTCCCTGTCCTTTTGTCCAGCAGGCTCCCGTTATGACAAGAAAGACTTAATTGAATGTATACCAGATTTAACGGTTATCGCCGTGTTGGCTGCGTAACTAAGCAAGATTTTAAACAGCGTACGTATTTTATGAATATTTTATGAATATGTGTTTAAAATTGATATTGCTTTGCGTTTTTGGTTTTTCTATTTGGAAGATTATTTACTTTTAATTCTCCATGTTTTAATAAAATATTTCACAAAGTCAGCATAAAAACTGCAGTTATTCTTCAAACATAAAATTAATAGAAAATTACCTTTTGATTCGATTTTTGTACCATTACTCATTTGTATTACGTAGCAAAAAGAATAATAGGACTAATAATTAGGCGAAAAAGATTCGGTCATCAAAAATTTTCTACTCATCGTATTATACAAATAAAAATGTATGTAATTTATGTACTAAATGAAAACACATAACTTTAGCATACAGTTTAATAAACTACTAATTTTGCTTATTTTAGCTTTAATTATTTCAATTTATATTCTAATCAATAACATTTTCTTATCATTAGCATTGCTTTCAAACGATATTGATTTTAATTATTACAAAATCTATTTCTATATCAAATCTATTTCTACATGGTAAATCTACATCAAAAATGTTTCTTTGATAACTGAAAGGACGTTGATTAAAACGAATTTAGATGATAGAGGAGTAAATTAAATTTTTTCCTGTGACATTAAATATTTACAAGTTTTGCATTTTTCTTTTTTGCTACCAAAATCTTAACTTTAATGCTCTGTTTTCTATTCCTCGTTATTATAAATACTTTTTTAGATAAAAATAAAATATTCTTTTATTCTTTGCTCTATGCTACCCATTAAGACTCTCAGTGACCCCCTCCGTCTCAAGAGAGAGATTTACGAAAAGAAAACAGTGTCATGAAGTACTGTGTAATGATAAAAGATCGTCTAAAGTGAAAAGCTTGGCACAATGAACTGTTTTCGGACAAACTGTACGATTATATAGATTTTTGAATGATTTTATTCATTAAAAATTTCTTTTCCATATTAAATTTTTATAATGCTAATTTTAAATCATGTACTGAAAAATCAATAAATAACTTGAAATTTTTCTAAATTCCCTATATACACACACAGAAAATTTCCAAAATATAAATTTTTTCAGTTTCTTTAATTAATCCTTTAAGTATTTCTAACTTTAAACGTAAGACTAAAACTTATAAGGTATTTCTCCCGCCTTCTCCGTCGCATGCCTTCGTGGTGTAGTGGTCAGCACGCTGGGTGCGTATTCCAGAGGTCCGTGGTTCGAGTCCCGACGAAGGCTTTGCTCACTTTTCATTTCTCCTGCTTCTAAATAAACTGATGTCTTTACAAATTAACGTGAGAATAAACGTAGAACTGAGAAGAATTTCGCCTAATTCAGTGCACTGAAAAAATCAAAAATGCAGTTTTACGATCCTGTATTTTCAAAGTTAAAATTGTTTCGAAAAATTCCCTATAAAAGCGCCTTTTTTGTTATAAATTCTAGGAACATATTCTTGAACGGATATATAGTTTCAGAATTAAATTAAAATGCTTTTAAATAAGTCGTGTTAGATAAAAATATATTACATTAAATAAGAAATTATTTTTTCCCTGTATAATATTAAAGTTTATTCTCCCCCGTTCTTAGAGTTGTCTCTGCTGGCTCCAAGACATCTGTAAATAATTAGAGAAGAGAAATGTATAACTGTCTTAGAGAAATCATAGACTGAATGTCAGTTCGGGTTTACTTTGCTGTTACTTCGTCGTTTCTTATATTAGGCATAAATTTCAACAGTTACAAGGGAAAGGTTCGGCGTTACCTGCACAGGTAGTTTGCGAGGATTTGTTTTTGTCAGTAAGACGAAAACAATCATGACGTGGATGAATCTATTTGAAAAGTTAAAGGAGTGCGTCATCTGAACGCATTGAGAAACGAGAAAATTGCAGGAAAATTTTTTTTAATTTACGCAGCCTGCAACTAAAAACATCGTGTAAAAAATACGTGAGGATATAATACTCTATCGATTTCTAGAGCGATCTTGAGCAGGCAAATTGTACTAAATCTGTTTCTCGCCTGAAGAAAAAAGACTTATGCC
The DNA here is from genome assembly GCA_000611955.2 of Stegodyphus mimosarum. Taxonomy (NCBI): domain Eukaryota; kingdom Metazoa; phylum Arthropoda; class Arachnida; order Araneae; family Eresidae; genus Stegodyphus; species Stegodyphus mimosarum. The sequence goes on from KK117904.1 coordinate 42,840, forward strand.
AGTACGCTCTTGAAATTGATAAATGTTTATTTAAAATCTACGCGAATTTAAAGTTGCATTTTTTACAAATTTTAATTATTGCATGTTTCTCTTCTTATTAATTCGATATTATGAAAATGCATTTATTCAAAAATATGATACTCAAAATCATGCCCTGTGTGGAAATTATATACACATACATGCATATGTATGTATATAAAATCTTTAATATGCGAAGTTTTATCAGAATGCATGGAAAAGCAAAAAGTAATTCTTAAATTATTCCAACATTTCTGATCATATGATACTAAAGTCGAAATTCTACAGCAGTTTTCAAATAAAGTGTCCTCATTATTTTTAAATTTAATTAAAACACATATACTTTTAAATTATAAATTATAATTAAAACACATATACTTTAACGTATATATTTTGAACTTTATGTAAATTCTTTTATTATTTAATTTCGTCTCTACCCAAGATCGCTACAGTTTAAAAATTTATTTAATTCAACAAGGAAAGCAATTTTTCTATTGTATAATATGAATGGGAGTTAATTTTCCTTAAAATGTTCTCCATGAAGGCATCCCTTCCCTTAGATGGAAACCTTTCCGTACTTTGCCATAATCAAATCCAATAAAGCGAACAATCAACAATAAAAAAAAAAAATCTATGTTACTTTAAATTACGTGATCTGTGGAGTAGGGGCCCCACTTGTGTCGAGTAGTAGACAGCTGAATATTGGTAGTTCGATCTAGGTTAGAGTCCAGAAGAACGGCTTGAGCGTATGGAGCTTTTTGTGGCTTTCCGCTTATGTAACGTGAATACGATCTAATTTCGCTTGGCAAGTCATCGACGAAAACATCCCTTCCCTTAGGACAGTCGTCGTGCGCTTTTCCATATCCAAATACCCTAATTTGATAACCCACTAGCAACATTTTAAACCGAGGCGTCCGATGAAATTTTATTATTATTTTTTTTAATTTTATTTTCTAAAAAACCAGTAATTAAAAAGTTTTTTTTTAATATGCTTTATTTCGCATCTTTTAATTTCCTACACTTTCGTTCGTTTTGGAATTTTAAGCTCCTCTATGTTTTTCAGTCTCTTTGCTTCTATTTCCCATTCAATCTTATATTTTGGTTAAGAAACACAGACAAAAATTTGAACTTTGTTCATTAAGCCCTTTCCTTATGAACCCACACTGAATTGTCTGTCAGAATAAAAATACGAAATGAGAAAACTCGTATTTGATGCAATATTGTACTATCATTGCAAAAACGACTCGGCAGAAGCGATTGAAATTGACAAAACAAATCAGAAATTTATTTCAAAATTGGATCCAGTCAAAAAATAAACAGAAAAGTCAAAATAATATATATAATAATAATATATAAAAATAAAATAAATATAAATCTGTTATTTAATTTTCAATTCTTAGCAACATAATAGACAGATGATTTAATGGAATTCGGTAAATATACCTCAGAAAGGAGGACTTTCTAACGATGTAATTTTTTTAGTTTTCCTTTTGAGTAGGCAAAGAGCAAAACAAAACCTTTACTAAAGAAATGATATATATAATGAATGGATATTTAATAATTGAAAATACTCCATTGATTGAGGGAAAACTGCACACAGAGTTCATGATTACCATGAATTTACGTGCAACGTTGTTTCACATCCAAAAAAAGACCTTGCCACTGCCATATAGATAAGACCACTGAAAACAAGTAGTTCGACTTAAGAACAAATCTCAGCGAAATAACTGATTGCTTGAGACATCGTGTTTTTCCTCATGTCAATACAAGCCAGTTTCTTTTAGAAAGCCCTCGGCAAAGTCATTACTCCATAAGGAAATAAGCTTTGAAAACTTTGATTTGTACAGTTAAGCAACCATCCATGAAATTATTGCAATTTCGTTTTCCTAATCACTGATCATTAAATTTAAATATATTGATTTTCTATCCAAAAATGTACATTATTGGCTTCAAAACTATTATTCAAGTTATAAAATTTAGACTTTCTTTGAGTGCATTTTTTTTTAGTTGTAATCATTAGTTTCATTTCATATATTGAAAAAAACGAAATTCACTTAATATATGATGAAGTTATTTATGCATCAAATGCAGTAAAATAATTCGTTAATTGCATTACATTCAATCGTTCATCAGAAGTAGTTTGGAACTGATTTTGATGTTTTTCAGTCTCTTTACTTCTATTTTCTAAACTCTAAAAAAAAACTACGTTTTGCATTTTCAACATAACGTTTTACACAATTGCATTTCATCATAATGGAATTTCAGACAATGTCATTAAATCGTGCTGAATGTTACTTATATGAATTATATGCTCTCATTAAAAATGAAATTTGGAAATGTAAATGGCTATTTAGATATATGAATGTGTTGTAAAAGCATGATCCTAGCACCTCGATACCTGCAAATTGAATTTGGGAATATAATTTTTTATATTTTGACACACTTGTATGGTAAAACCATAATTAATTACGTTTGACAAAAAATTCGGAAAGCAGCAGCCTCGTGTTTAGCGTAGATTCAGTCAAGAATTAAATCGATTTCGAAGACAAACAGATGCGGGTCTCTCTTCATCAGAAGAAAAGAAATCTGTCAGTGCAGGGAAACCTGTACCTGTTTGCCTTCAAATTCGACCGAGTTCTTGACTCAATCTAAGCCAAACACAAGATTGTTGCTTTGCTAATTTTATGCTTCGCTTCGGCGTGTTTCTCTTCTGTTTATGTTTGACATGCTGCTGTCCATTCAAACAAGGGTTCTTCAAGCTTAATAAATACTATTTATTATTGGCATGAATTTATTCTATTCTGTGATTTTGAATAGAACATAACAAATTTTTAACAGCAATCATTTGATAAGTATTAAAAACAAAGGTAACAGTATAATATATACACTCAGAATTATGATTTTTGAAGTATATTCACCAACTGACAGGGAATGCTAGAAAAGTAGTTTTAATGGCTTGAGTATAGAGATTTTTGGCACAGATTTACAAATATCACTGCCCGCAGAAGAAGGAGAAAAGTTTTGAAGTTGTTATCAATGTGCGACTAATTTATTTGACACATGAAGGAAAAGTACAAAGATACAACTTAAAGCTAAACAGGACAGCAAAGTCCTTTTATTATTATTATCAAATGTCACAGTTAATATGTATGATCAGTTCAATTTTTTATTCATTTACCTTTTTAAATTGTTGTGTTTTGAATGCACACTCGGCTTTTAATGCATGAATGCACTCACAAGCGGATATCCAAAACTCTAAAACGAATGAGATAAAAATCTAAAAACATCCCATTTTACGAATGATTGGTATTTTATTGCAAATTATTGTTCAGTGATTTAGGAAAATAACATTTTTAATATGATTTAATTTGAACATAGGATTTACATTTTCGGTATTGCGCACTTTTAGGCAATAGATCGAAAACTACAAAATATCAGAATTTTTCTTTATACAAAGCTCAGAAAATTTCTCAAAAGAAAAAAAAATGTCAAAACGTTACAATTGTTTCAAACTCATTCAGAGGAGGCGACAACTTCCCCGAAGGGAGGGGAAATTTTATTACCCTCAGTGAGAATGAAAGAATGGGAAAGAGGGAAGAAAAGAACCCACTGCAGGTTTCGAGAAGACCCCCCGCCGCATTCAAGGATTCTGACTTGGCCTTGTATTACAGAACAAACACTGATGAGAATATCCGAAAGGAAAAATGCAGAAGAAATAGTCTTTAATTTTGCAAAGATTTCCTAATACTGCATGAAAGTTAAACTGTTACGTTATTTTTTAAATTCTTTCAAAGATTAATCTAACGAATAATGCCTAACAATTTAAAGAATAATGTCTAAGTCTTTTAACTATTATTCTTTTCCTTCTTTTATTCTATAAATATAAATAACGTGGATAAATAAAATAATCATTTTGTATAGCTTCTTTTTCGATAATTTCATCAAGTTTGAAATTCTAAATCCCATCACCGACAAAATAATTCAAGCTTTGATGCCATTCTTCTATAAAATCACTTATCCTTACTTGAAGAGTATACTTACTAATGAAGAAAGTTATTGCAAAACTCTTTTAATCTTGCATCAAATACTTGAATTCCATTATATAATCAAGGCATTCGTCTTTGATGTTTCTTGGAGAATATGTGACATCTTGAAGTGCAGACATCTTGAAGTGCTTTCTAATTTGTGCATTGTTTCTGTGTATGTTAAAATGATAAATCATACTTCTTTTCCTTATCACGTTGATCTCAATAAACAATATATCTTTTATTATCATAAAAGAAACAAAATTTTTAAAATAATTGTATTTTCAAATGGGCAAAATATAAAGCTGTAACTTCAAAATCGATTACAATCAAAGGACATAGTATTTCAGTAGTTTATTTTATTTTGCTACGGGAATAAGCATAACAGCAGAACAACAACATTTACCACAATAGAGATGCTTTCAATCTCAGCATTAAAAATGTGAAAAACACTTCGCACACTGTCAAAATTTCCACAAATGTTTTGCTGCTTTTAATTATTTCTCTTCCTTTCATGTGAAAAGACCAAAATTGGACTGTATCTTCCATCATCAAATAGAAACAGTAAATTATAATAAATTTTATTAAATTCATTTAGAACAACTCAACCTTCCTATGAATAAAAATATCTACGAATAAAAACTTCTTCGCTGCCATGCTTAGAACAGTATAGCACAGTTTGGATACTATGATAGTTAGCTTATGTTAATTTAATAAGTTATTTTTTCCCTCCTTTCCGCAGGCCTTCGTGGTGTAATTGGAAGTATTCTCGTATTCGAGAGGTCCAACGTTCGAGACCCGGCAAGGGCATTGAATAATTTTCACGTCTCCAGCATGAATAACTCTAATGACTCTACAAATTAATTAAGAGACTGAAAGTAACTCAAGACTTTTTGCCTATGAATAAGCATGCTTTCGTGGAGGACGTTTAAAGAGAAAATATCTGGTATTTACGTTACACAAGAGGAAATTATTAAAATTCCTATGCAGCCCACTCATTCACCAGGATTTAAACCCAGGTCAAACTACCAGTATCAGCGACATTGCCGCTCGATCGATGCTATGAAACTGGAGGAGTTTTTACAGCATATCAAAGTCTTAATTGCCTTTTCCTATTTCTTTACAATGAAATCGGAAAATTAAAGTACTTTCTTCTTTTGATCTTGTTTTTGTTATAAATATATATTTTTAATTAAAGATTTAACTAAATGATTTTGACATGAATGATAACGTAAAATTTCCGTTTTTTTAATGCATATCCAATAGATTACAATTTTCTCAACGTTATCAAAAATTAAGTTCCTGTAACACTTACAAGCCACCAGTAATATGTTTCTTTTAGTCTGAATATCTTCTGAAATAGGCCATAAGCACTATGATTAGGTTTGATTGTTTATTTAATTGAACGTGATGAAAGAATATAACTTTTCGTGATTTTACGGTTACATGAGGACTATTTTGCTTAAGGGAAAGGACGTCTACTTGGAGGATTTTCTAAGGGCAACTAGCTCATGTTCTTGTTGCTCATGAGAAAAAATATGAAAACGACAAGGTAGCAACTCCATTCTCTGCGATTTTAACCCCGGCTTAATACCAATATTCATGATCTGATAGGAGTACTGAATACCAATATTCAGTGGTCTGGATCGGATAGGATCTGTCGTCTTACAATCAGGTCTCGATTTCCTAGAATCATTACTCTAAGTCCTTTAGTTACCTTTCGCGGTATTTAGATATTGAAAAGGCGTTAAAAAACACCAACACCCAGAGGCGAGAATCTATACATGACGAAGTCAGTCGTTCAGTGGTCTGGTATTCAATATTAATTTCCTTCGACATATTTCGTCTTCCGTCAAACTTCAGCCTGAAAACAAAATAATGATCCTGTTAACAACAGCTGAGAGGAAAATGAAAACCTCATTTCCCCCCCCTTGGCTTTGGTGCTTTATGACAGTGTTTAAGTAACACGTTTTACAATATATTGTAACAAAATATAAAATTTTTGTACACATAAGTACTAAAAAATTACTTTAGAGCTCTGGCTCTATGCTAAACAAAACGTAAATATGAACCAATCCTACAAACAAACTGCATGAGCTTCAAAATTATTTTAATTAAGCTTGTGGTTATAATTAATTATGTAATTCCTAAGTCAAGAGACAACCTAATCTAAGATTTGATTCATATCAGTTTGCTGAAGCTAAAGAAAATCAAATTATTAAAGGGGGGAAGAAACATCATTACACAGAAAGAAAATAAAAGAAAAAATAACATTTTACATTCGGATTTGAATTGCGTTTTATTTGCAAGACTGCTGTTACGAAAAATAGTCCGTTTTCCAAACATATATGAAACAATAAGCTATTTAAGTACATGTTTATTGTGCTATATTTTACTGCGGGAGATGGCTTCATCTATCGCCTTCAAAAGATGTAGTGAAAGATCTTTTAAGTATCAGCTGTTGATAAAATAATAATAATAGTATTAATAATAATAATAAATGAAGCTTAGTAAAAATTGTATAGAATAAAATGAACAAATTTATTTTATTCCTCGCCTATTTTCCTATTTAATAAAAACCACTTTGCTCATTATTATGTTTACTTAATAAAGTTCAGAATGACACGTTGCAACCATGGCCAGCGCTAGGCATTTTGTCGACAGGCGTACCTTCTGAGGGTTTAAAATTTTGCTGCCCGGTGCATTACTAAATTTTAAAACATTTGAAGCTTCTAAATACCTCTACCTAGTGTATTACAGAAATTCTAAAATTTTTGCCATCCCTAAATTATATTGCTCAATGTTTTTTTAAATTCTAAAAATTTTCCCGCCTCTTAATTCTGCCTCTCTCTGCAGCCGATCCTGTTGCTACGTCAACCCTGGTTTTAACTGGTATCAATTTAAAGCTTACGATTATTAAACATTCTTGTAACATGTTTATTATTTTATTATTTCAGATAGTAAAGATGCTTCTAGCTTTATAACGTTAATATCAATCTTATGCTGTCAGACGTCTGACATTAAAACATTTATTGTATACATAACTTTCCATACAATACTGATATGCTTCTATTAAAACAAATCTTCATTAAATAAAAAGGTGCATTAAATCCTTAAAATTTTGAAATTTATTTTAATGATTCAATTCAATTTATTTTGTTGTGGATATTCGATTCCAAAAAAAAGGACCTTTGAATAAGTACTCTGGATTTATATATTGGCTTCAAACTGTCAAACCAAATATAAATTGAGAGGCTAAAGTCTTATTATTCAATTGTTTTCTTCTCCATTTCAGATACTGGATGAAGAAATAAATTCCATTTTTATTTTCAATACATGTTGAAAGTATTTCGACTATCTTTGTCCATTCGGTAGCAGTATTAAAAAGCGAGCAAAATATAGATAGATTTTTGGCGACATAGCAGTTACGTGCAGTAACCCCAAAATAACAAGCGAAATTTCAGAAAAGCGAAACTCTTCCCAGCAGGGAGCCTATTAGCACAATCGCTCCCGTCGAAATTGCTGGGGGAAAGAAAACCTAACGCGAGCGTATATATGCTTGTTGGCCGCTTAGGGGAAAATTTTGGTTGGACGTATATATGCTTGCTGGGCGCTTAGAGTAAGATTTTGGTTGGACGTATATATGCTTGCTGGGCGCTTAGAGCAAAATTTTGGTTGAACGTATATATACGGTTCGGCCGCTTGGAGGGTTAAGGGCGACTTATCCGGCTCATTAAAAATTGCATAAGCACCTAGTGTAGAAATTTTTAATACTTACTATAAGATAAGATACGTGAAAGGAGAAGAAGGAGATGCCATTTGCATCGCAAGGTCAAAAAAACCCAGAAACCAAGCAATGGAGAGAAATCCGAAACTGAGGCAAAGACGAAGCATGAGTGTTTGCGTTGTATACCCAACAAGTACCCAAAAGCAAAACATAAATACAAATCAAGGCATTTATTAAACAAATCAAAAACATAATACAGCAGGTACAGTACAAACAAAATACAAAGTACAAAGGAAAAATAAAAATTATATACATATATATATAATTGCGCCTCGTAGTAGTAATTAAATAGGGAAGTTTAAATCCCTCGTCAGATGAGCCGCATAAGGACGGATATTATAATCTTCTTCTAGGGCAATATAGTCAAAAACTTGAAACTGTTGCCAGAGTAAGGTTTTCTTAAAGAAGTTAGTATTCAAACGATCTAAATAATGCGCAACATATTCAATTTCCAAATCTTTATGTAGTGTTTCATTGAAAACATAGTAGTGCGCATTTGTATCACTTGCAGTTTCTCAATATCCTTTTTTGAGCAGGCCGCCCAGGCCGGGGATGCATAAGTAAATATTGTCCGTATAACGCCTATATAGAGATGTCTTTTCTTGCTTAGTTTAGAAGTATAACCTAAAAGTATACTGTAGGTGTAACTCGTGCAAAGAAGTGTATCATTGCAAATTTTTTTTTTTTTTTATGTTTATCAAGCATGTCAACTTAGTGTTGCGTATGGATGCACAAATCGAGTTTGAAAAAAGATTCCTGGGATTACTTTTCCCGCGCAAGCACTGATTTTTTTATGTAATTTGATAAATATGTTTAAAAATGTTACATTTTATGTTAGTTTCTTTCCAGGTGTGAAAAAAAGGACTTAATAATTATCAAAATATGTTAAATACATTTTAATGTTTCTGTTTACAGCTGGTATTTTCGTTCCTTAACATATAATAATATATGCTGGGATTTAAACTGTATAATTTGAACGTTATATGTGATTCGTTTTATAATTTTCATGAAAAGTAAGAAATCAAGTGTTGCTATTTTTATGAATTGTAAAGGTGTTAAATAAAGTAATGCTTTTATTTATGTATTAATTATTATTTATTTTAAAATTTTGTGAACTGTTATGAATATAATTTGTGCATTTGATCAAGATAATTAATTTGATTAATAGATTTAAAATGATCTTATTATACTTATGTACTGTTTTATGAAGAAAAAAGTGTTATAAATATTTCTAAATCAACGAAAGGAATTTGCTTCAGAATGCTATATATTTACTGATTTTTTTTTTGAAATCTTATTATTTTGTACGTAAACTTATTACGATATTTATTCCCTTTTTATAGTTTTCGTCTTAATTCTCTTTAAACATCATTTTTTCACTTAAACGGCCAACGGTATATTTGAACTATAAATGAATATAATTTATTTTTTACAAACATTTTTTGATACCTTTGTATAATCTATTAGGAACAACTGTACTGCGGTATTGTGTGTAGTGTTATAATTTTAATAAAAATGGGCAAGATTTTTCGTTGTTGCATGTTTTATTCAGTATCAAACAAAAACATTTTCTCAGTACACTTAGAAATTTTCTGATCAGGAAAGCTTTAGAAATAAGTTAGAATAGAATTTAAATAAGCTTTTAACTTTTTTAATGGAACTTAAAGATGCACTGAGCTGAGCAACCTCTAAATCCACCATCCCTCAATGAGCTGTAATTAGCTGTCGCTTTTGACATGTATCATGCAAATCTATTTGCTGTTTATTTTTATCTGTATTTATTTCACATTTTAGATTTTTTGATTCCTTGAAGTTATCTAGTTTAATGTAGCTGAATCAAAATTAACAATTTTCTCAAGTTTCCACAAAAACAATCTTGTCCCCTCCCTAAAATACTTCTAAAAATTCATAAAGGGATAAAAGTTAACGATGTGCTTTTTAATTGAAATTAATAATTATTTAAATTTTTAAAGTCTGCCAATAAATGCTTTAAAAAAAGAAGAAAAATAAATACTATTTGCATCAAGTACCAGTCTCCTGAAATTAGCTATTTCAACAACTGCTATAGCCAATAAAAAATAAATAAATATCTGTTTTAGTGTGTTAAAGCTGAAGTATTTAATCATTCAAAAATAAAATAACTTCCTTTCCTATCTCTTAGACTTTCTTTATGAAGTGATTCTTTAATAAATTATGATAATATTGTAAATGAATCAGAAATATCACTTCTTGAAGGAAAAATTGGAAAGTACACCCAACAGGTTTCTAATAAAGCCTAAACAAATCTTTGAAATATGCAGAAACATCATTTTTAAAGGCTTTAATGTTATACACATGCATTTAGATTGAGAACATTTAGATTTTCTGTACATAGTAAATTATGGATATCATCTTTATTATTTTAAAACAAAAAATTAACAATAGTGAAGCATTTCATTATAAATTTAACATATTTTTACTGGAAAATACATGTACGGAACAGCTTAGAAATGCGTACGTTTCATTGCCGGAATGCAATGTTTTGATAGAACAAACATGGAAGCCGCTTGTTAGGTAGAGTTTCATTCCCCGATAGTGGAGCAAACAGCGAATCCTCCTTCCTTCTATTCTAAACTCCTTGGTAGTTAGTGCCAGCAGTAAAATACTTCACTTGTTCCAAACTTCCCAACAGGTATGTAGTGAATTATTGATTCTCATGCATGTAAGTAACCACTCTCTGCTATATTGGGTTTCTAATAGATTATGGGCCCAGGCCAGATTAAGAAATGAAGATAAATAATCTAATGACTAGTTACGTTAGTTTGTTTATTTAATTCTATTTGTAAATTTTAGAATTACTTTAACCAAAGATTGGCCACATGCTTATGTTAAGGTTAACCAAAGCATATGGTTGCAAAAACTTAACTAGCGAGACTATAACAAATATTTTTTAACTGTTAATTATTTAGACAAATGTTTCTTTGAGAATAAAATTAATTCAATAGAAAATTTATTTGAATTTATCTAAAATTATAACTTTTGTCTCTTCTTGATTAAAGTTGAAAAAGGAAAAATGCCAGGGAGAGAAGGTTCATTTAGTCGGATTAGGCGAACGCAGTTCGCAGAAAACAAACACCCGCGCAGTAGCGCTATCCTGGAGTAACAGGTCAGCGATTTTCTAACGACGTATGCCAGAGCATTTGTGTGTGGTAGCTAAGCGAAGCTCAGTCAAGATGAAAAATGATCTATTATAGGCAGGTCTTCATTTAGTCACAAACAATTGAACGGAAGGGAAAATTACATGGACTGGAAATTTTCCATGAAAATGCACCTTATTAAATTAGATTTATGGGCTTATGTAGAGGGTACAAAAGAAGATCCAAAGGATACCAAAGCTTTGTCATATATAGTAAAAGGGGTAAGTGAAATTATTTTCAATGATATAAGAGATTTAAAAAGTGGAAAGGAAGCATGGAAAGTATTAACTGAAACATATGAGGATAAGGGAATCACAAGAAAAGTTGCAATAATTAAAACATTAGTGAATACCCGTTATACTGATTGCAAGGATATGTCTGACTATTTACATAGGGCCATTCCAGCTTATCAGCAATTAAACTACAAACCTGGTGTTAAACCTGATGAAGAATTAATTGCAGAAATAATTTTAGCTAATTTACCTGATAGATCTGAACCTCTTATAATGCCTTTGAAAAATTGTGGTGAGGCAATAACAGTTGACAATCGCTTGTTAGTCGAAGATTCAAAACTCCTAATCAATGAAAGTAAGGAATATGCATTTGTTAATAAAAATATTGGAGGCCAACGGTATTTTAAAAGAAAATGTTTTAAACGCAATTTGTTTGGCCACAAAAGCTCCGAATGTCAGAAGTCTTTGATACAGAAGTAGTTGTACAGGGGTTCTACTGCTTTTGCAGTACTTCCCTGTAAACCTGAAAGAAGTCTACAATGGGCATGGTGATGAAGGTTCCTGAGTGAATCCCATGGAGGGGACAGGGAAAGGGAGAAAAAAGATGAAAAGTTTCTCAAATTAGCCCTTTGAGAACGGGCGAGGGAGTAGAAATTAAAGTGTAGAAGCCTTTCGAAAGATGAAGCCGTTTCTTAGCTCTTTGGAACTGGTGAGGGAGTTGCAGAAGTTTAAAAGTCCAGAAACCGGTCGAGCAGGTGGCGCCATCTATTGAGAGGTGCTGCAATTCTACGAAATTCGCCATCGTGAACGTTCTCAGCATTTGAAGTATCAATTACTGGGAAAGAAAATACAGTCTAGGTGTACACGATGCTGTAAACAAAAATAATTTCCAAAAGTTGATGCACTGCGTTAAATGCACTTAATCCTTGACAGCCTAGGTACATGACTGAAGATCAGGGGTGGCAGGAAAGATGCAACAGTGATACATTTCAGTAGATCTTTAAAAATTTACAAATGGAGTATGAGTGGCAGGAAAAATTAAATTAATGTTTCATAAATTAAGGGGAAAAGTAGAAATATTTGCAGGTGAAAAAGATTAAACTCCTTTACAATGTCCATGTTGGCACAAACCGTTGACTGGGTTCCAAACCGTTGACCTTCATGTCCGTAGCGTGAGACCATACCGCTAAGCCGTACAGTTGTACAGGACGTGGGGAGAAACGGAAGTTAACCAAGGTGTAAATTCGGATTTTCTGCAGTTTAGGCATCATTTTATCCAAAATATGAGGAAAGTTAATTAGGAGTTTAATTCCAACATGTTGATGGTGTGGGCAGTGAAAGGCAGTTGTACAACGTCCAGTACAACTGTAATAGTCATCTTCTATAATTTCGTAACTTAAAATATTTGAGAAGTCCGCTATGTGATTTTGATTTGCTTTTCTGTAGAAAGCAAATCAAAATTGTTTCATTGAGCTGAAAACAAGCTTCATTGAGCTTGTTGATGCAGAGTTTCACATATTCATGTCTGACTGTTTACATAGGACCATTTCAGCTTATCAGCAATTAAAATCCACTGGTGTTACACCTGATGAAGAATTAATTGCAGGAATAATTTTAGCTAATTTACCTGATAAGTCTCAACCTCTTATAATGCATTTGAAAAATTGTGGTGAGGCAATAACAGCTGACAATGTTAAAAATCGCTTGTTAGCCGAAGATTCAAAACCCTTAGTCAATAAAAGTAAGGAACATACATTTGTTAATAAAAATATTGGAGGCCAAAGATACTTTAAAGGAAAATGTTTTGGCTACAAAAGCTCCAATTGTCAGAAGTCACCTCTCAAAAAGGGTAGATATAATGAAAACAAGCTTAACAAAAAGTCTAATGTTGGATTAAAACATAAAAAAGGGGAAGAAGCTTATATACCAGAAATTCATGTAGCTAATTCTAATCCAGATGACAATATCTGGTACATGGATTCTTGTGCTTCTTACCACATGACTCCATAAAGAATTATTAGATGATTATCAGAATGCTAGTATTCATCAAATAAAAACAGGAAGTTCAGTGATAGAAGTACAGGGTAAGTGTAAAATAACTTTCCTCTTATCTAGAAATAAAAAAAAAAAGGAGTCTGTAACTTTTAGTAATGTTTTACACGTTTCAGGGCTTTAATTACAGCTAAAAATATTTCAAATGAATTATTACATAAAAGAGTAGACCATTTAAGTGAAGTAGGAATGATCAGATTAAAAGAAATGGTCGAAGGTTTTACATTTAACGGAAAATTGTTAAATTGTGTGTCATGCATTAAAGGCAAAATGCATAGACAACCATTTCCTAAGGGAAAAGCTAAGCGAGCAAAAGAGTTATTAGGCATAGCACACAGTGACCTATGTGTGCCTACGAATGTTGCATCAATTGGTGGTTCTCACTACTTTATTAGTTTTATTGATGATTTGTCACGAATGACTTTTGTTTATTTTTTGAAAAATAAATCTGAAGACTTTGAAAAATTCAAAATATTCCAAGCACTTGTTGAAAGGCAAACTGGCAAATCACTCAAAATCTTACATTCGGATAATGGTACTGAGTAAGTAAACAATGAGATGGATAACTATTTAGCATCAAATGGAATTCAGCATCAAAAATTCATTCCACTTACACCAGAACAAATGAGTGTAGCTGAACGTAATAACAGAACTCTTGTTGAGCGAGCACGATCAATGTTGGGAGATGCTCACCTTGATCAAAATTATTGCGCTTAAGCAGTGCAAACTGCAAATCACTGTAAAAATATATCTCCAACTACTGCCATTGCAGGTATGATTCCTTATGAAAAATGGTATGGTCATAAGCCAAATTTAGAATACTTGAGAGAGTTTGGATGTCATGCATTTGCTCACACCAAAACAAAAACTTAAAAAGTGGGACATAAAAGCAAAGGAATTAATGCTTGTTGGGTACTGTCAGGATAGAAAAGGCTATTGATTAATAGATCCCATAACTTATGAAATAATAAACACACGAGATGTACAATTTTTGGAAAATGAAATGTACCACAAAAATGCAAGCAATATGCAAAAATTTTATAATGAATCCTCATTTAGTGGGAGCTCATTATGACATTTTCAGATACTGAGAATGCAATAGCTGATGATCAGAACAGTGAATTGGAAGGGATGGTTAATGACAGTACTCAGTCTGTTCATCATGATTAGTTAATGCTAGTATTAAATCTGATCACAATGAACATAATGCTGCTCAAAATGATAGCCACGATAACAGTAATATAGTTGATGAGCTACCTATGTTGACCAGAAACAGAAAAATTACATTCCCGAAAAGTTCTCAAGACTTTGACATACACGGGATGCCAGAAGTGCCAATGCCAAATTTAGATTGCATGTGCTTTGTTAAAGCTTTAGCAGCAATAACAAATGATGTTTGTTCTGAACCGAAAACCATTGATGAGGCATTAAAGGGCAATGATGCAAACCACTGGAAGGATTCTATATGTGAAACTATATTAGGTCATATTAAAAACAAAATATGGGAGATAACAGATAAACCTTATGATAAGAACACTGTAGATAGTAAATGGGTTTTGAAAATTAAATGTAATTCAGTAGGCAAGATTGAAAGCTATAAGACCTGTTTAGTTGCTAAGGGATATTCTCAGACTGAGGGAATAGACTATACTGAAACATTTGCACCAATTGTCTGATACATAACATTAAGAGTTTTATTAGCTTACGCAGACATATGATTGGGAAATTGACCAAATGGATGCTGTAATGGCTTTTGTACAGGGGACTCTAAATGAAGACATTTATACGAAAATTCCAGATGGTTTCAGTGAATTTTACAAGCAAAACTTAAAGGGAAAGGTCTTAAAATTAAGCAAAGCATTAGATGGTTTAAAGCAGAGTGGTAGACTATGGTACCACCTGTTAGAAAAGGGTTTAATAGAAATGGGACCGAGGCAAAGTTCTTTTGATAGTTGTGTTTATATAAAAAAAATAGAAATAAAGAACTAGTTACTGTCACTATTTATGTTCATAACTTACTCAATTTTAGTAATAATATAGAACTTAAAAATTGGGTAAAACAACAACTTAAAGAAAAACTCAAAATGAAAAATTTGGGACCAGTAAATTATTGCTTAGGAATTAATATTGAACATGATAGAACGAAAGGGTCCATTAGCCTTAGACAAACTCAGTATCTAGAGAGTATACTTCGCAAATATAATATGCATGAATCTCATGGTGTAAAAACACCACTAGACCAAAATCAAGTGTTATCTAAACTGCAGATACCAACTAGTATGGAACAAAAGCTACCTGTTCTTTATCAGGCTGCCATAGGGAGTCCTTCTTTATGCAGCTCAAGCAACACGACCAAATATAACTTATGCTGTGAATTTCCTTAGCCAGTTCTCCAATAACCTGGCAAGGGTTCACTGGAATGTTGTCAAGCGCATCATGCGATATATTCGAGACACTACAGATGCTACATTGTCTTTTTCAAAGGACTATAGTGCTGACGTCCTTGGTTACAGCAACTCAAACTATGGAGGTGATTCTGGGGATCAACAATCAACCACTGGATATGTTTTCCTCATCGGAGGTGGTGCAGTATCATGGTGTAGTAAGCGTCACCCTACCATTGCAACTAGTACAACAGAAGCCAAATATATGGCCTTTCTGCAGCTACTAAAGAAGCCATATGCCTCAACAAAATTGTTACAAAACTTGGGATTATTACTGCAAAGCCAGTATTATTACACTGCGATAACAACAGTGCTATTAATCTCGGCAAAAATAGTGTGTATCATGGTAGATCAAAACATATTGATATACAACATCATTTCGTGCAAGAAGCTGTGAAACTTCAGCACGTTGACATACAATATAAGACTACAAATGATATGATTGCAGATTTTTTGACAAAAAGTGTAAACAGTGCAAAACATGACATGTGTGCAAAGATGATGGGTTTAAAATGAAGACTAATGTAATTTAATGTTTTATTGCATGTATGTGTGCTGATGTAATTTCTCATTGCATTTAATTAGGATGATGATATTTAAACATAAAACAGGAGTGTAAAAAAAAAGGTTAGCTTTAAATATGTTCTTGGTCCATAGATGGTGCCACTATTTTTATATATTTATATAAATGTGCAATCCAATAAAACTTTACTTCGAAGCTCCAAGAGCTGCACAATTTTCTCAATCTGCATGATATCAGTATATGTATTGTTACGAAGACCTATGCCTTACCAAGTCATAGCCTTAAGTTGGCTAATTACCTTTCATATAGCTGCGACCGGGTCAGATATCATGATGGCGGAATCATCATATATGTGAAACACTCATTTAACTTGTGCCTAGTTTCTACAGATAACACCAAAGGACATGAAATAATATGTATCAACGTTAATATTCCTAAGTTTGGAAATGCAAGATTTTGTGCTTTATATAATCCATCAGACAAGAGACTTGATGAAAATGATCTTCTATCATACTTAAATTCTCAAATTCCCACCATCATTGGTGGCGATTTTAATTCCAAACACGCTAAATGGGGATGTAATTATTCAAATGCAAATGGTCACGTGATTAGACTTTGTAGAAAAACACCCTGTTTATATGTATATTCCAGAGGAACAGACCTACAGACCCAATATGATTAATGGACGCTCAGATATTTGGGATTTCTTCCTTACTAATTTTAATTTACCGATTTCAATTGAAGTACTGACGGAATTATTATCCGATCACGTTCCGGTCCTGGCCAGACTAGGGTATAACAAACTGCCTGATAAGCAACTTAGAAAAATCACAGATTGGAATTTATTCCACAATATCGCCATTACCACGCCTATCTACACTGGAAAACTTCATAATCCTGAAGATATTGATGCTGCAATTGTTAGTTTCACAGATAAAATTCAGGATTTCCTGGATCAAGCAACTACTGAAAGGATGGAATCCTCCACTTATAGCAACCTCCCTTTACACATTAGAAATATTATCACGCAATGTAACAGACTCAGAAAACTGTTTAACCATTCATGGGATCCTACCCTCAAGATACAAACATCTTTTGAAATTAATAGGCTCACACACAGGATTAAAAATTAAATTCAAGAACATAGAAAAGAAACCTGGAACTTAAAGATTGCTAACTTAAACATTGAAGATTGCTCATTTTGTAACATTCTTAAGAAGATTAAAAATCCCTAGCAAAACTCTCCACCAATCCGTAATCAAAATAGATACACCAATCAAGATAAAGCAAACGTCTTTGCATCTCACCTGACTGAACAATTTGTTACCAACGATTCTCCTGCCGACCCAGCCTTCATCGCAGCCATTAATGACCACATCCACACCTGGTTGAATGCTCCTGCTACACCAAACTTAATCCGACTCACCACCCCTCGGGAAGTTACAGACATCATTAAGCACTCCAAGACTAGAAAAGCTCCTGGTAGTCATCAGATCTCAAATAAGCTACTCAAAAATCTACCTCACAATGCCATATGCAAGCTGGTAGGAATTTATAATGCCTGTCTTACACAGTTTTATTTCCTTGTATGTTGGAAACATGCAAACATCTTTTTGCTGCAAAAACCTAAAAAAAACCACCTGATATTCCATCCAGTTATCACCTGATCAGCCTTCTCTCCTCGCTGGGAAAGATTCTAGAACATATCATCCTCACCAGACTCCAAGCACATCTGGGATTTTTGCCTAATGAACAATACAGCTTCCAGAAGGGACTTTCTACAAATCATCAATTAGTCAGAATCTCGGAGTTCATCAGCTCTGCTCTTTGAAACAAGCTTAGTGTAGCTTTCCTCATGTTGGATATGGCCAAAGCTTTTGACAGTGTCTGGCATGAGAGGCTAATCTACAAACCGATTCAACAGCAGATTCTCCGGGAGCTTACCCCACTAATTAAATTATTCCTTGAAAGTCGATCTTTCTCAGTGAGACTTAGAGATTCATATACTGATCACCCCATTAGGTATATAGGTGGTGTAGCTCAAGGAAGTATTTTAGGAGCAATTTTACATCTTATTTATGTGCACGAGTTCCCCAATTTCAGCTCTGATCACAATTTCCTACTTGCTTGTTATGCTGACAACACAGCACTCCTTAAAAAATTCAGAAACCCAAATCATGCTCCGAAAAAATTACAAGAAAAAACACCAGCAAAAGAAGATTGGTGTCGAAAATGGAGGACAAGTATTATTCCAGATAAATCAGAAATTCTACTTATCAGAAGATTTAAGCATACCGACATCATTAATGGCTCTATTTCTCTCTTTGGTCAAAGCATCCCTCTGGTAAACAGTGCCAAATACCTCGGAATCACTTTCAATAGGTCATTCACTTGGTCTACCCACATTAATATTACCCGTGGCAAAATCTACGGCATCATCAGGAAACTTTACTTCCTTCTCTCGGAATCCTCAGGACTTAGCTTAACTCGAAAAAAGATGATTTATACTGCTACCATCAGACCTATCCTCACTTATGCATGACCTGTCTAGGCAAATGCTAAACAGTCTGATATTAACAAGCTTCAAGTCATGCAAAACAAGTTCCAGAGGATTATTGCAGGTGCTCTATTTTATATCAGAAATACGAACCTTCATAAAGATCTCAGAATTGAATATGTACGAGAATACTTAAACAAACTCAACGATAACTTCTACTGCAAGGCCAAGAATAACCAACGTGCAAGATTTGCCACCATATTAAATTATGAAATAATAGCTGAAGATTATTTTTCAAGACCATTTACAGCTCACACACTCAATATGCTTAATGAAATTCCTTAACCACTGTTAATACCTGCATCTGCTTTAAAAATTCCAGTTCACAAGAAATCAGCAGTTACCACACATAATTTAAGGACTTAGTTTTCATAAGCTGTATGTGATTGCTAGTGATTTTTAAGCATCTATTATATTTTTACCATATATATTTTCGCATATATGAATTTTTAGACTACATGCAATGACTCTGCCCTGCATTCTGACTAAGGACTCTAGACTTTGGATATTTTAATTATCATTATTTGCTATCTATGCTCGCTGTATGTATCAGCATACTAGAAGAAAAGTGCTTCAATTCTTTGAACTATCTGATATCTCGTTTGGAGAACTATTTCATTTAACTTCTCATCCCCATGCCCTTTGCAGAGCTCATTCATGTGAGCAGGTAAGTACTACTGTTGCAGTAGATAGCCTGCATAATCCCGCAAGCATCAATGTATCCAATAAAACTTCATTTGTGTTCCAAACTCCCAACAGGTATGTTGTAAATTATTCATTCTCATGCATGTAAGTAACCACTCTCTGCTATATTCAGTTTCTAATATTCACAAACATAATAAAATCTAAAACAGAATTAATAATTTATGACAATATACAATAATATCCACTTGACTGTTCTATGTAAGCTTGAATTTGTGATAAATCAGGAAGCATTAATTAAGTCTTTAATTTGTGACATTTGGAAAGTTTCACACTACATACATTAAAACTGATTCATTTAAAGAATGTCATTATGTCTAGTTCCTAGGACTTCCTTATTAAAGAGGCCATTCCACTTAGTTATCAAAACTTGAAGAAGGGAAGTACCCAGTTTCTTTCCATTTTTACTGTAGGTATCACTCAGAACAGCTTTATGTACCTTACCAGGCACATTGAGTATGTCATGATAAAAATCTTTTTCCCAAGATGATAAAATATAACGAAGGCTCCAGCAGTGAACACTTCACATTATAAGATTAAACTCATTAATAGAGGGTTCGTTACTTTCCACGTTCTCGAAGCAAAAGACCATTGCACATATATTTAGCACCTTGTAACTATCCAGTAGTGGGTGGTTTTACTGTATTTCACTTTATTGTAACTTATAGACATGACATCATTAACTATGTGTTCAAAGGTATCCCTACCACTGTGATGATGAAAAACTGCAGTTCCTAATCATAGTGTCAAGTTTAAATTTCCATCCGTTAAACTGCTTATTAACTTGATCCAAGGCAGTTTGGTATTGATAAGTAACATATTGAAGTAACAAAGTGTCAGGCATATATAATGATTTTAGATTTGATTCTATAATTAATGTTTACATCAGGGCAGTCCAGCTTTTTATAATTGTATCTTTTGTAAGCATCTTCTTTTTTTAATTGCCGTCTACTAGTGTGAGGGAAAGTCTAACATAAAATTATGTAAAATGTCATGTACATATTTCACACAAACATAATTATTTTTGCTTTGGATATATTGCTATGTTTAAGTTAGGACAATCCAGTTATTTCCTAGTCATAAGAAAGATTTTTTTTAGTTGCAAACTACTGGTATGTGGGAAAAGTATAAAATAAAATTATGTAATGAATGGGTGGTCAACTCCATTGACAGCACCATGTTTTTGACTCTTTAGGTGTTATTTATCATATATTAAATGCAATGAATACTGCATTAATAATTTTGTATACAGAAAAACTCTATTGTCTTATGAACTTTGAAATATAAAGGACTCTCTTCTGGAATCTGTTCTTTCATACAGATGAATCACTATTATTTGACATGATGAATTAAACAATAATTGAAATTATTAATTCATGATGCAAAATTTGTCTAGAACTATCATAATGTCTGTTTCCAAGTTTTCCAATGCTTATTGTTTTCCTGTCATTTGCATAACTTAGTGCGAAGCTGAACGCCCAAATCCAAAACCAAAATTCATTGGTTTTCAATACTTTACTGGTGACAAAGTAATGTTCCAGTTTGTCTTCACATACCTTCTTAAAAGACAGACATTATGAGAAGTTGCTTTATAGTTTCAAATAATCAAAAATAATATTCCTTTTCAGAATTTCAGTTATTAAATGTAAATCAGTATTCCATTTCACAATTTCAGAAAATACAAACATACCAATGAAATATTAAAACATTAAGCAAATCTGACAAAAATCTTAAAATACAAAACCCTTTAAGAGTTTACTACTAAATTGGAATTGTATATGCATACAAATTTTATTTTGTTTTATCCAGCAATGAATAAATCAACTTCCACGTGTTCCACAATACTTTTTCATCTCTCATGAAATCCTTTTGTCACATGACCACAGAAGTGACACTTATGTATCAGTCATTCAGCCAGCAAAGATTCAGCATTTTCTCAGCAGGAGGTACAACAAGCACGTGTTAGGAACATGCATCTCCGATTACTCAGAACTATTGCTGCTTATCATCTTTACAGATTTCAAGAATTGATAAAGACTAACTCTATCATTTTTCCTATTCAATTTGGATACCATGAAAAACATTCCACTACTCATCAGATTCTTCGCATTATCAAACATATTAGTATAAGTTTTAATAATAAAGAATGTATTGCTGGCTGAGAAAATATGGCATCCTGATATTATCTACAAAATGATAAATTATAATTTTCTTACTTATCTCACGAAAATCATGAACAATTTCCTTCAAAGTAGAAAACTGACAATTACAATCAAGAACTCTTTCTCTCCTTTTAAGTCAGTTCAAGCTGGTGTTCCACAAGGCTTCATTCTTTCAACACTTCAATATTTTTATTAATGAAATGCCTAATCCTCATAGTACTCTTCTTGTGAAATTTCCAGCTCTGTTATGCATGCTCAAAAAGCCAGTAAAATATTTGGGAGTGGATCCGGATAATAAATTAAAACTCGAAGAGCATGTAAACAACATCTGAATCAAAGCATACAAAGCTTTGGCAGTATATCCTATATAAAAAAAAGAAACGCTCAACACATTGAAAATAAAAGCGTTATTTATCTACCGTCTTTTTCCGAAAATAAGACACTGTCTTACTTTCTTTTTTGGTCCAAAATACGCGCTAGGGCTTATTTTCGGAGGAGGGCAAAAATAAAAGTATATTTCTATATTTTTATTTAATATTTATTTTACACAGAATACAGAAATTTAAATTTATTCAATTACAGTCATGTCATCTTCTTCTGAAACATCGTCATAAATAAAATTCTGAATTATATTCTGATTTTCTTCCAAATCCATTTCCTGTTGAATCATTGGTCCGAATCTCTCATGTCTTGCGATATAGCTATCGTTAAATGAATACTTCTTGTCTAAGTAGCCTGTTCGTGGTGCACTGGAAACTTCACTATCAGTTATTTTGTCCCATGAATTTTTTATCCAGTTCACAACTATCTGTAAGCCTGGTTTTACAAAATTACCCCGATGATTTCTCACCATTCTGTTTTCAATATATTCATTGATTTCCATCCGCAAATGATCCTTGAATGGCTTGTTTATTGCAATGTCAAGTGTCTGGAGGTAACCAGTCATTCCTGCCGGAATCATTATTTGATCAATCTTCCTCTCAGCAAGAAAGTTTTTCATGTCTTTAGCGCGGTGAGTACTAGCTGAATCCCAAACTAGTAAACCTCTATTCTGACCCCTCAACAGTGGTGGCAGCATAGAATCAACCCGCTTTCTTATAACTACTTGGGTGCACCAGGCTTTTTCACTTTCAATGACATAAATTCCTGAAACACGTTGAATCTGGTCTTTTTTACCTTCAGTGATTGAAAATGGCGATACTTTCTTGCCATCTAGACGAATCGCCAAAATACAGGTAACACGTGCACTAACGTAACCGGTAGAAGGAATGTAAATTGACGAAGAAGCCTTGTGGTGAACTGTCGTTTGAGCTCTTTGGCATAGGAATACCGCGGTCTCATCCATAGCAATCATGTTGGAGAGTTGGTATTTCGAAAATTTCGATGCCATCAACAAAAAGCTTAAACGCAAGTGTACGCTTAACAACTTCATTGTCTTCCAGCTTAAATGTTGTTGTTGGATCTCCTTAGAGACAGTTCATATCATTTAAGGAAGTTGTCCAACCAGTGTGATGATGCTTTAAATTCATCTGTGGATATATCAAATTCTATTGCTGTTTCAAGAGCAAATTTTTGAATATCAGCCCTGCACACAACCAAAGCCAACTCCTGCCTGCAATCCATTCCCAGATGCAATCTTCCAACTCAGAAAATAACGGCTGCCGACCTGATCCAACTCTGCCTTTTTTTCTCATTTCCTTAGTCCACCAGTTAACACAGGTAATAGTAGTCTGCACGCCATTTACGAACCATACAGAGATCCAGCATCTTCTCTTTACAGAATGCTACAAGATTTACACCCCTGGAGTCTTCCACGATTCCCTTTTTGTACTCGACAGAATAGCTCTTTCGTTTTGTACTCATTTTAACGGCGGTTAAAAATTATTCACTTTATTTTTAAATAAAATTACGTATGAGGAAATAATCAGCCTTACAAGACTGAAATGAATGAACGTTGTATACCTGCACTGTCGCTCAATGTAGACTGCTGCCTTATGTTGTATTTTTAAGATAAATTCCAAGAATTAATTTGAAACGAACTGTAGAGGTAAACAATTAATTTCTCGGAATATTTTGTTTCAAACATTTCTCTGAAATATGAGTATTAGGAAAGCTTAACATATTATTACTTATACTTAATAAATCAACAGCATTTTTTAACGAATTCTTTTTGTCACATTATTTTAACTAGGCATTATTTTCGGGGGATGTCTTATTTTACAAAAAGTTCCGAAAATCATGATAGGGCTTATTTTCGGAGGATGTCTTATTTTACAAAAAGTTCCGAACATCACGATAGGGCTTATTTTCGGAGGATGTCTTATTTTCAGAAAAAGACAGTAAGTATGCTTAACTGTGTCATTCTGTATGCAGCCCCCATTGTGGGTTAGGACTTCAAACTGAAACCGGAAGAAGTTACAAATACAATAAAATAAGTTTCTCCGCATCATCTCTCAGGCCCCCATGGTTTCTATGAAAGATCATCCACACTAACCTCAAGATCATCACCACTGAAGAGGACTTTTAAAAGGTTTGCCAAAAGTTGTTTTACAACCAAGCTGATGTCTAACCTTGTTGAAATTCTGAAGATTTTAAATTATAACCAACAATTTTGCTGACCAACAAATGACCATTATAACCAACAAATTATAACCAACAAATGACCTTGAACTGCACATCATGACTCAACCTGAAGTCTGAATGACTACTCTGCTTTTCAACTTTTTTCCATGCTTTCTTAGCACAAGAGATAAAGTTCTCACCTCCGAATTGTCTGATCCAGAGTTCGAGTCCCACTTTTTCCTCCAACTTTTCTCACAATTTTACTTATGCATATTTAAACAAGCTTTTTTAGAACTATTTATACAAGATTCTTTTATTTCTGCATTATGCTTTTGTAAATACTGTAAAAAGTCGTATTATCTAAGATTTTTTATATCTTTTTCAACTGCAATTTTAAACTTAAGCAATGACTACTGTTTATCATCTCAGAATGATTTTTATGATTAATCTTTGCCTTTTAGATGGCTTTGTGCTTCATCCTTTTTATGCAAAGTATCTCTGGCTCACAAGGCTGATGCTGTATATGTAACTAAGGTAATGGTAATGCAGTCACTGTTTGCAAGCTGACGCACAGGTACAGCATGCACCTTTTTATAGTAACTGTGGTATGACGGCAAGATTGCATTTTATACTAATTTTGATTGTTTATTTGCGTTCGGTGATGCAATTTTTACCTAATGTGTAAATTGTATATTTTAATTTCCCTTTTTTCATTCATACCTTTTCTTTTAGCATTTGTTGCTTATTTTTTTAGCATGAGTGTATTATGTCTTTCAGTTCAATTTATTTCAATTAATTCCATTAACATTTCTTTTAACTGCACAAAATAATTTCCTATTTATGCATACATTTTACATTGCTACCATGAATCAGAAGTCTTTCAATCATATTCTGGAAATTAAATAAATAAAATAAAATAAAAAACTGGGGAAGGGGAAAGAATGTGTGTGTAAATACAGTACACCTTTATATATATTTAGTTGCTGCTTGAGGGAAAGAAAACCTTATCTAGTGCCTTTTGAAAATTCCTATCCTGGTAACTGCCTAGGCCATCTTATGCTTCAATCTGGGCCTTCACAAAAAACACATAAAATGCAAAAGAAACCTTCACATAAAATAGAAAATCACACAAAAAGGACATATTGTAAGCGGCTATTAGAAAGAAAATGTATACATAATTTCAGGTTATTTATATTAAGTATAGAAGAGAGAAGTGTTAGTATCAGTGAAAAGGCTTCCGTTTAATTCATCCATCCAGTGGAGGCTATGAATATGTGAACAAAGGATTCACACATCATCCTACACAGTCCAGTCACATTAATGTGACCATCTGTCAAAAGCCAGAATAACCATCTTTCGCAGAGCGGACTGCTGCGAGACGTGCAGGAAGAGAGTCACATAGGTCCCTGAAGGTGTTCTCTGGGATGTTGAGCCATGCCGACTCTAATGCCGTGGCCAGCTGCGCTAGATTATGCGGTTGAGGATCCATGGCGCGAACAACTCGATCGAGATGGTCCCACAGATGCTCGATTGGGTTTAAGTCAGGTGAGTTTGCTGGCCAGGGGAGGACGGTAAACTCATCCTGGTGCTCTTCGAACCACGCACGTACACTGGCAGCTGTATGGCACCTCGCATTGTCCTGCTGGAAGATGCCATCATCCTGAGGAAAAACAATGCGCATGTAGGGGTGAACATGGTCCGCAAGGACAGATGCGTACTTGTATTGATCCATTGTGCCTTCCACAATGATCAGTGAACCTAGAGAATGCCAGGAAAACATTCCCCAGACCATAATGCTCCCGCCTCCAGCTTGGACCGTTCCGGCAATGGTTGCAGGGTGGTTCCTTTCAGAGGTTTCACGCCTTATACGCCAACGTCCATCTGTCCGATGGAGCATAAAACGCGATTCATCCGAAAACGCAACCTGTCGCCACTCAGTGGACGTCCAGCTGCTGTACTGGCGTGCAAATTCTAGCCTTCGCCGTCGATGAACAGCAGTCAGCATAGGTGCACGAACCAGGCGTCTGCTTCGGAGGCCCAGACGCAGCAATGTTCGCTGAATAGTACTTTGGGAGACACTTTTGGTAGCCCCTTGGTTCATTTTGGTGGTCAGTTGCTCAACGGTAGCCCGTCTATCTGCCCGAACGCATCTCCGCAACCGTCGTTTGCCTCTGTCATCTATGGCCCGTGGTGCGCCACATTTGCCACGTCGCTGATTTTGGACAGTCCCATTTTGCCATGCACGGTACACTTTTACCACGGCGGCACGCGAACAGTTCACAAACTCAGCCGTTTCGGAAATGCTTCCACCCTTGGCCCGAAAGCCAATGATCATGCCCTTTTGGAAGTCGGATAAATCGCTTCGTTTCTGCATTACGCCAACGATTGAAATGTTTTCCGAAGCCCTCACACACCCTTTATATACGCTCAACTGCACTGTGCTGCCACCTGCCTTCTGTGATTGGTTATTTAACTCTGACATGGAAAGTACGTGGTGGTCACATTAATGTGACTGGACTGTGTATAAAGACAAAATGTCTTTCCTAATATTATGTTTTACTTTTTAAAGCAACAGAAAACACCAATCAGTATGCAAGAATAGAAAATATTTTAAAATTAAATCACAAAATATTAGAGATTATAATTGATTTTTGATAACAATCATCAATGGCCACTCTTAAATTTCAACTTCGAAGTTGATAAATAAAACACTTATATTTAGCATTCAATGCAGAATGCTTGCATAGAGTTGGATGACTTCTCCAAACAGCAAAAGTATAAACTGCATACCCTCGTCTTCCAAAAACACAGTCCATTTTTTATATATCAACATATTGATCTTTACTAAGATTATTTAATTTTTGTTGATTTTGGTTATGGATTTGAGATAAATAGGAGTGAATTTGTCAGGAAAAATTGCAAAATAATTCTTTTCATGAACATATTTCTACCAAATGTTCTAATTCTAAGCAATAAATCGTTGCTGTGATTTTTAGGTAGTAAAACTGTTTTTGGGATTGTTTCCATTTTTAACAAGTCACATTGCCATAATGCTAAATACTACTGGTATACATAAATGCCAGTTTTATTGGAATGCACTCTAGTAAGACATGCATACCAAATGAAATAAGAAATTATACAACTGGTATACATAGTATATTATTTGCACATGCAAGCAAGTTAAAGGCACATATTGCTTTCCACACAGGCAAGAAACAACATAGTGTGCACATGCCATTTATACTCAGAGGTCATATTAAAACACGCATCTTAATTACACTAAAGGGAAACGACATATGTGATAAATTATTGCATTGTATGTGATAAATTATTTGCATGCAAACATCATTAAAATCAAATTGTTTACACACACTGGGGACAAACTATATTAATGCAATGTCTGTAAATCATCAACACCCACAAGTGCATTAAAGAGAAGAATAGTTATTCATAATAATGAGAAATGACATGGATGTGATATTTGTAACTAGTTATTCATAGTTAAATGTGTGTTAGAAACAAACATATTTTTATCCACACTGGTGAGAAATTATAAACATGTGGCTAAATATAGCAATTAATTTAAATTCAAAGGTCATTTAACAATACATGTGCTTATTTACTCTTATGAAAAAAATTACATGAAAATGTTATATGCAATAAACCATTTGCATGCAAGAGTTACTTAGATAAGGAATGCTGCCTTTGCAGAGGGATCTCTCAAATTTAATCTTGAAGTCTTGCATGACTTCTGTTCTTGTGAAACTTCAGCTTATTTTCACAACACTTCTTTATACTAATCAACATATTGCCATTTCTTGCAAACTGTAAATACAAATAAGAAAATATCTAGAATTATAAAATAACCTTGCTTTTAACTTCTGAAATTTTATTTGAATTAAGTCAAGAAATTATGTAAATTGGTGTTCATATATTTTTAATTCACTTTTTAAACCTGGGACACAACACAATACAATTCTGAATTAAAATTTATTAAGGTTCACTAAAAAGTATGAAATTCTGTGATTTATATTTACTTAAATGATAAGTGGAATTTGTGTGCAAATTAAGGATACAGATTTCTAAATAGATTAAAAATAAATTGAATACGTAAAAGAAGCTGAAACAGAACATTTAAAAAACGACCAATAAATGACATTTTGAATAACTCTCCGAGTTTCATTTAATTAAACGAAATTAAAAAAAAAATTGTTTAAATATTTTGATTTAAAAAATCAAATTACACTGTATTACCTAAAACCGTATAGCCCATCCCATTATTTATTTAAATATGATTTATAATGTAAAATGACATTTTTCTTATAATTATGTAATTATACATATCAGATAGCATTATTTTTAGTACTTTAGAAA
Source organism: Stegodyphus mimosarum (assembly GCA_000611955.2). Lineage (NCBI taxonomy): Eukaryota > Metazoa > Arthropoda > Arachnida > Araneae > Eresidae > Stegodyphus > Stegodyphus mimosarum. Next base: position 71,455 of record KK117904.1, read on the forward strand.
AGAATTTCTGAAAATTACTAACCTGCACCCGATAAGTGACTTTATCTTTTCATTTCTAAAAGATTGACAGATTGCGTTGCATTAATACTTAAGTATTAATGCAACGCTTATTTAAGCTTATAAAATTTTATGTTAACATACAGCCAAGACTGACATTGAAAGGGTATCTCTTCAGACTTTTCCAGCAAGTTATTAATACTAAGAATAATGAACACTATCTTTAGCTTCAGAATAGCTTCATTTTCCACTCTACAAATCAGGATGTTAGTGTTCATTGTACCATAGAAAATCCATGTTTCTAAGTGCGACATATAAACAAAACACCCCTGATAGCATTTAAGTCTCTGATTAGTCAAGCCTGCCATCTCAAACCATCAGCAAATTTACGTTCGATACCAAGGTGTTGATTGAAGATCTTCCTCATCCTGCCGATCGTTTGCCAATTCAAATTATCATTGATGACAATTCTGTTGATGATAATTTCCCTGTTGTGTGTTATACAGATGGCAGTAAAATTAATAATCGAGTTGGATTTGCTTATGTCATTTTCTATCATGGTTTTGAACTGGAATATAAACTCTTTAGAATCCCCAATGAATGCAGTGTTTTCCAAGCCGAATTACTTTGTATTAGTGAGTCAATTAAAAGGATATCTAACAACTATTCGTTAAGTGCCAAATTTCTTATTCGCACTGATTCCCTTTCATCCTTATATTCACTTGGGAATATTTTCTCATGTAACAAATTAATTGTCACTTCTCATGCCCTTCTTAAAGACCTTAATAACAAAGGTGTTGATGTTATTTTTTCTCATGTACGTGGCCATACTGGCAATCTAGGAAATGAAAGGGCTGATTGGTTGGCAAAACAAGCTACAAATCTTCAAGTAATTACTCCAATGATACTGCCCAAGTCATTTTTCAAGAACAAAAGTACGGATGATACAATACTCAAGTGGAATGAACTATACAGGAATTCTACTAATGCCTCCTTAACTAAACTATATTTTCCTTCCATTCCTCACAGATTGAATAATAAACACTTTCTCTGTAATTTTGAAATTACTCAATTTCTAACTGGACATGGTAAATTCAATTCTTATCTGAAGAGATTTAGATTATCTAGTACAGACTTGTGTTCATGCAGCTT
>KK117904.1:76840-115158 GCA_000611955.2 Stegodyphus mimosarum
TTTTTTTTTTTTTTTAAATATTTGAAGCAAATCCTAAAACTACTTCCTTTTGCATACTATTTAGCAGAGAAATAAATGTTAGTAACTGGGATAAAGAAATGGGGTCATAAATGAAAAAAGTTTAAGAAATGCCATCTGAGAGGATTGCAACAATCCTAGCAGCTATTCTATATTCTTTTAGAAAAATGAGAATTTTAATTGATCTTTCTTTGTGATAGGACCACATTCACTAAATAGTTTTCTACAGAAAGATATATGCATGGCCGGGGTTGATGTATATGTGTTATCTTTAGTTGTTATAAAAGTGTTCATATTTTCTTTGAAAATATTCTCAATAAAAGGATTTTAAAGTGTCTATTACTGCTTAATTCTTTTTACTGAAATAACTGGGCACATTCCTTTTTGATGCTTCCTATTACAGAACAACAGATGTTGCACATTTTTAAAGAAAAATATAAATGTGAAAATGTTGGCTGTTAGCTACTGGCAAAATTAAATTTGCTGTTCTTATGACATGCAATAGATTTTGTTTTTCAGAGTAAATACAGTCAAATACCAAAAATCTGCCGACCTGAAATCCGCACTGCCTCTCAAAATGTAAACATTCAATTTATAGGTTCCAGAAACCGCAGAATGGAGAATGAAATGCCGAAGAAAAAATATTTATCCAATAATGATCTCATAATTACCGAATAGTAATGATTCTGTATTAGTGGTAGAGAAAAGATCTTAGCCCAGAAGAGGTTTTTAGTATGGATGATGTGTTTAGATGAGCCAACACTGGCATTTCAGATAACCGATGATGAAATCATTGGCTCTGTTTTGAAGTCGCCACAGCAAGAAAACGATTCCAACACCGACACAGATAATGAATTTGATAGGAGTGAGAAAATTATCTTTTAATGAGGGTTTAGAACATGGTGAAAAATACCTAAAACATTTAGGACAACAGAGCTGTGTCAGAGAGCAAGAGATTATGACCCTGTAGACTTTACAAAAAAAAAAAAAAAAAAAAAAAAAATGTGGAGCACCTTAAGTTTTAAAACAAACCTCTATCAGAAAAATGTTTGAAACAAGTAAAAAAAATGAAATATTTTATGCTTTACTAGTATCCCTTATTTTTACACGTCTCTATTGTATATGTCCTTAATGCTTTAACCTTTTCCCATGGGCTCGAAAAACAGTTGTGTACTTTCACTGGGGGAAGAGGGGGCTCTTGGCTCAGCGGTTATGGAAAGGGGGAAAACTTATAGAATCGAGTCTTAACGACTGGGTGATTAGTGTTCTTTTGTGAGCAGGTAGGCAAACGGTCAGGATTATTTTTCAACCCAGTTCTAATGCTCTAGGCGTTAGAATGTGGGACCCACTCTAATCGCTCTCACACTACAAGTAGATGAATGCAGTTTTCCCAAGAAAAAAAAATATTATTTTATCTTCAGATGGTATGTATGCTACAACTAGAAAATTTTGTTCTAAAATTGCTCCATTTTATGATTAACATACTTTTTTATTGCACGTAGATTATGTACTGAAAAATAAGCAAAACAGTTAAATATATTCACTTGTCATAGTAATGAAAATTTGGTGATTTTAAATATTTAAACATTTCCTTCAAACAATATATACATTTTCATTTTTAGAAGTATAATTACTCTGATATTAAAGAACAAATTAAGTAGAGTTTATTTATTACAAGTGTCATTTAAAAAAGCATTTCCGGATTCTCAAATGAGTATTATTATTTTTACACCTCTGGTAAAATTCATTTCTGGAGAAATAGAAATTGTTACTGCGTTTATACTGCACTAAGTTATTACTGAACAGCGCCTGTATTAACAAATATTTATCAATGCACGAGTCAAGAATTTTTTTAATTATTTTCCTTCCACGTGATGTTGCAAATAGCGGTCCCAGAGTTGATCTGCCTTTACATTAGAGATATAAGATCTTTAATTTTTTTAACCACTTCATAGTTTTCGGTTCAAGAAAAACATGCAGATGCAAACCCTGGAGCTTCAGAAAATAAAATCCTTGTTGAGTGTTAATGTATTCAGTAACAAAAAATTAATTTTATCACCTAGAGATATTAGATATTACTTTTACCTTAGAATGGAAGAGAAACAATTGTCCAATGATTTATACTGCTGATGCATTTTTTCTTTGAACACAAAATTACATGTACAGGAACGCGCTGAAATTTCAAAATCTAAAGATCTTTGTCGAATGGTGAAATATTTCTTCAGTTCTTTATGAGCTACATTTTCAGAATGGTAAAGTCGCCTTTGAGGTATCAAACTCTTATGCGAAATTTTGAGATCTCAAGCTAGTTACTGTCGCTTTCTTTGAGAGTAATGGAGCTGGGAATAAAGATTCGCACTGAGCTGATGAATATTAATGAAACCTCGCACTGAGGATTAAATTCAGGAAACTAAAAAATGGTACACATCTGAATTCCTGTATGCTGCTTTGACGTTTGACATCTGAACTATTTAATTTCAATATTTTAATCTCATGGTAAAATTAATTACTTTCTGAACACTACTAGTGACTGAGGTGTTAAGACCACTGAATACTGGTAGTTCAAATGGGTTCGACGTCAAGCGATCGAGCTGGCGCATGGTTGGTTTTCGTTATTTTCCCCATGTGAAACATGAATACAAGCCAATTTCCCCTAAAAGTTCTCCATGAAGGCATCCTTTCCTTTAGGCAGGCAGCCTTCGTGTGCTTTCCCATATTCAGTTAACCTAAACTAACGTATCTAATTTCTGAACGAATTGATACAGTTATGACATTATAGAAGCAAAGATATAACAATGGATAAATTAATAAGTTTTGAAGCTTTTTAAAATTTTGAATTACACAATAATTGCCTGAATAAAAATTCGTATTTCATTTATCGCGCAGTTAAAGTTCATTTTGTCATCAAAATTATTATTCAAAGGAAGGGTTTCTAAACATAGTTCTGAAAGGCTCACAAGTGTAGCTTTCTGATTTCGAATATAATTTTATTTACATTTGTCGGATTAAAGAAGGTGTTATCTACTTACGCGAAAGGGGCTTTCGTGGAGGACTTCAAAGGAAATTGGCTCATATACCCTGTACATATGTGAGAGAACAGGAAAAGTTCATACAGACAATCCGTTCATCGGAATTTGAATCCAGATTAAATTATCAGAGTTAAAGAAATATTAGCCACTGGACCGCTAGTTATCATTTAGACCATAACAAACCAAAATTTCACTATAATTACGTTCAAGATTTTAAAATAATTTCCGAAGAATTCTAGCAGCCGAACTTCCTAAAATAAAATTTCCTTGATATCTGACCTATAAGCCAATTTTTTCTGCATATATTATTTTTATTCCTTATATCAGTAGTGCAATTTACAATGTTAAGGGTATTTCTAACTGATGAAAAAAATATATCAGAATCCGTGGAAGCACAAAATCGTTTTTCTTCACAAAAACTTTCATCACAGCAATCAGAATCGCTATCCGCAAATGTTTCATCCAGCTCATCCCACCGTGCGACGATATCCGAAATTTCTTCTTTCGTTAAGTATCATTTACGTTTAACCATTATTTAAAACTGAATTTAAAAAAAAATGATAAATATCAACTGAAGTAACTGGTAACTGTATTTGCACAGGAAAAAACCTGAAAAGCAAGCGCGGGAGAATCGAAGTAACAAATTATTCTTTTTATTTTCTCCTCTCAACAAAATATTTCCTTGAAGGTACCAAATTTGAAAACAAGCCATGTGAATTCAAAACACGAACAATTTCTCACAACCCATTAGCGGAATCCCACAAAAGAAAGCACTCTGCGGGTTGTCGTATAATGGACATCAAGCCTCAAGCGAAAAAAGTGCTACCCCTGTGACCTAGGAGAAACTGTCCTGAGCCCCTAGTTGCTATATACTTAGCTCGGGACATATATGTCCCAGCCCCCGGGAAAAGGTTAAAATATTCCTGTAATCACTAATATAAATGAATATTATAATAAATATATACATATAATAATTTAAGGCATATCATAAAATAATGTATATTATTGAACATAATAATTTAAGTAAATGAATCTAATATGCCTTATTTATTTGCACTTTTAGTCTGAATATTATGATTTGGCTTTTCTGTCCTGAAATCTGCAAAATCCTGAAATCTGCACAACCTCTTATCCCAAGCATTGCGGATTTCTGGACTTCTACTGTACCATTAACAAAAATTAGTTTCATTTCATTTCTCTCTTTCTGCTTAATTAAGCTCAAGGATATATTTCTTACATTTTGGAAAAAATATGTGTCTTTCACTGGAGCTATATGTCTGATATGCATATCTTTGCAAAGCAAACTGGTACATGTTTATGATATAGTGGAAGACATAGTGGTTTTTTCCTTTTTAAAATACAAGTCCACCAGCAGCCAAGCAAGAGAATCCTAAGTTGGCTAGCCCGTCAAGTGTTAGCTACTGTCAAGTCTGAAGGAATAGAAATTTGCCATTAGCCAGATGTCTTTAATTCAGTGTATATGCAGGTTTTTAGTTCTCTTGTATATGTTAATGCCTGATGTTTTCTGCAGAGAAAATTTTTCATATATAGTTGACAAGAAATAAAATTTTCTATTGTACTTCATTATTTGTTCTCAATTTAAATCAGTATCAACTTTTGCACATAATAAGGGGATAAAAAATTATATAATCAATATAAGAATTACTTAAAATTTTGTAATAAATGTTATCTTTTCAATTATAGATTTTTTAAAAATATTAATCGACAACATGAAAGTAATTCATACGTACACTGCGCAAAAGAAAAAAAAAAGTTCTATGTCTCCCGTTTTACTAGACCGGTTGACGAAATTCAACTTGCGTTTCTCATGTCTCGAAAGTGCAACTTGGGATATGTATTCGATTTATATATAGCATTGTTGTAATGTAAGTATTTCGACATAAAATTGTACTTTTTCTGGAATGACATGCCAATTTTTCTATGACCCAAATTATGCCAAACTGACAAGTTTTGTAAAAATTACAAGAGTAGTTTTTAAAAAATTAGCTCAAAATTTTAGCTCCCGAATGTTAACTGAAATAGATATATATTTATTAATATCTCTTTTTTTATTAAACTTATTTGATTTATCATTTCATATTTTGATATTTATGATCATTTCAAATAAAATTTGGCTATTTTTTATGATTTATTTTTAAACAATTTTTATAAATTTTTCAAATTAAATTTTGAATAACTAAAAATTGAACCTATAAAAGTTCTGCCATCATCTTAAGGCAGACGTATTTCTAAGTATACCTGCAAAAAATTAAGTGTTTTCTATTTAAAATTTTCTAAAATATATGTGAATTTACATTTTGGCGCATTTTAAAATTTGGCATATTTATTATAAGCGATAATAACGAAAATGTGGTTTACACATTTCGTTACACTTATTTGAAAGTATGAATGATGACTTTCACCCCCTCATGAGCAATGAAGGAAAAGGAAAGGAAAATAGGTTGTTGTAAATTAAGAAGTTCGCCAAATGAATTATGCTTGGTGCAAAACTAAAAAAAAAAAAAAAAAAAAAAAAAAAAATTAAGATAAATTAAATTCCTCCATTAATTTCTCACCAAAAATTACAAAATTTAATGTCTAGACATAATTTGTGTTGTAGAACTGAAATATGGAAAAAAAATAGTACGTTATTTCAGAAAAAAGTTGATTCTGTGTCAAAATACCTATGTTAGAACAAAGCTATATATAAATTTAACATCTAACTCCAAAGTTAGTCCCGCTTTCGAGACATGAAAAATGCAATTTGAATTTTGTCAATCGGCCCAGTAGAATGGGAGATATAGAACAGTCCAATTTTTTTTCGCAGTGTACCTTCATTTTAAGCATATAAGTTAGTCATTAAATATCAGTTAAGTTCTTAAAATAATGAAATGCATAATTAATAATGAGTCATTTGTATTTTTGCACTTACCTTTATCTTGCAGATTACACTAAATAATTGAGTGCTGTTGAACATATACTACAAAGTTCAAATTCTAGACATCCTATATCTGGAATGATCTAAAATCCAAATCTCTGGAAAAACAGTTTTCCACCTACCCCCTCCCCAGTTTTTAAGAAATTTTTTTTCTTGCAATTTGATATTTTTCTGTAATAAAACATGTCAGAGTCTTTCCTTTCACACTGGCACCGATGCCAAGCTGGGACTTCATTATTTTTTGCATTTTACATGACTATCAACTATTTGACATAACTATTCCACATGAGTATCAACACATGGCAGCTTGAGAAATGCCCACACACTGATGTCTAAACATTTATTTTATTTTTTTTAAATATTAGTAAAATTGAGCACAAAAGTGCATGGTAACCTTTATGTCGACACTATGACTTGAGCTAATTCCGATGTGTTAAATGTACTGACGAGGAAAAATATATCAGAAATTTCTTTCCATATGCAAAAAGTGCATTTTGTAAATAATACTCATAGGCTAAAAGATCATATTCAGTGTTATTTGAACTAAGAATAGCTGATTTGTTATTCAGATTAGCCCAGGACTGGCGCCAGAGCTAGTTTGCTGCCCTAGGCAGAATTTAAGAAAGGTAAAATTTTCATAATTTAGGGAGGCTTTCTCAGTAGAATTTCGAATCTGCTCAGATTGGACCAGGCCATAAAATGTCTAAGTGACCTAAGCCTTAAGTATATATAGGAATACATTTATTTGAGACTCAGATAACCCTTAAGCATATCTGGGAAAAGCATTAAATAATAAATAACTAATACAACTCTACCTTAGCTCCATTAGCATGTGAAAGAAGCATGACAAAACTTAGTTGAATATATCTTTAGTTGTTAATCTCATGACACGGGAGCAATAGTATCATGGGTCGTAGCTAGTTATATGATGACTGCTACAAATTTAAAGGTGTTCATATACCACAAACAAAAAGTGAAATTTTTCAGATAATGGAATTTTTAAAGAAATATGAAAAAGCATTAATAAATGAAGATTATGTAACAGACGTTTTTCAATGCAATGATAATGCTCCAATCATTAAGGAACTAACAGACACAAAATCTGTAGCACTGTTCTACATCCAGAAAATATTACTGCAAATATGAAGAAAGTGATAGGTTATTGAGAACAAAAGAATTTTGACTAGTGGGAACTTTAGTGGAATTCTCGACATGGCATTTACAGGAATTGGACAGTGGAATTTTGTAACTGAATAAATAAGAAATTATGTTGCTCTAGAGAATTAAGAAAAAAGCCTTAGCACAAAAAACAAAGCAAATTAACTAACTAATATTGAAAGAAATGTTTAATAAAGCAAAAAACTAAATATTGAGCTTTTTTTTATAAACTTTGATGCCTGTAAGGTCATAAATGCTTTTTTATTTCATATTTTAAATTTTATAATTTCTATACATCATCTTACTAGATTTAAATTAATGATCTGCTATCTAGTAAAGTCCTAACTCCTGAATCATGGAAGTCCCGAAGAGTCAGATCTCAGACTCTATACCATACTTTATTCAGATACAAATAAAGACTCTGCTTGTTTAATTCAGGCAACAACTGTGTCTGTTTTCTGGATATTTACTACTTTCCTACTATCTGCAACCCCACCGAAAAGCCACAACAAAGTATTAAACAAGTAATGCAGCATGCTGCCAAAATATATTTATGGAGCAACATACAATGATGCTAAAAAGTATTTGTAATATGTATATAATATGAATGTAGCATTTCCTACATAGCTCTCCATTTCTCCAGAAACTTTCGCCACAATGATTGGACATTATAAACCTTCCTACAACAGTTTCAGCATTTGGGTTTAGTATAACACAGGACCTGTTGATACCAATGCATTTTCTCATCAGCAAGCTCACCAATGGCAATGGTTTCAGTGGTATATGGTTAGGTTAGCAGATAATGCACTATATTACACATATACAGGTCAAATTTACCCCAAAATGAGCTGATTAAAAATTATAATTATTGCTATTAAATTCTCGTTCATAGAAAAGCTCAATAGTAATCATATGCAAGCAAAAACTTGTTAAATAAACATAATATTAAGCATATGTAAGTAAAAATTAGTAAATTAAACATATTGTAAAGTATATGTATGTAAAAATTAGCTTATAGTATTAGCACTGCAATAGATTTCTGATTAATTCTACTATTATAAAAATGTTTAAAAAAACTTGAATACTTTTATGTAGCAATATTTCATTTCTTTTTTATCAGATTTGTATAGACAGTGAAAAAGGCCCCTTCTCCCAGAGCGGGGATGGTGTTGTTAAGGAAAGTGCTATGGGCATAAAGGAAAGAACACTTTAATCACATTTAAAATTTTTGTCAGTAGATCATGGCCATTATAATTAACTTAACTGCTAAAATAGGTAATCAACTAAATTCTACTTGTGAAAACTAATTTTTTTTTTCTTTTTTTGTAATTTAATTTCAGAAGCCGTCAGATTAAATAAACTGGGTATGTGCACTATTTGTGGGATTACCAAAACTTATGGAAAGGTTAATGATATAATGCAAATATATCCATGCCCGCTTAAGAACGAGTATACACACCCTTTATCAGTTAGAACAGTTGATCCCTCTGCTTTGTGGCTCTTAATCAGTACTATCAATGTCCTCACTGATCAGACGTTTGCTGGACATACTTTAACATGAATGTCTTTCGTTTCTCATTGAAACATTCCCTTTGATGTCTATTCAATAACTCTTCCTACACTGTTTTCTGATATCGTAGTTTTACATCTGCAGACAAGAATTCCTGTGGCCAACAACTTGCTTAATTACGTGAAAATAATTCCATCTATTCCTTGATTAAAAAATTGAGAAAAAGTAGTGCTAAAACCATAAAAACAATAACAAATAACAAACATAAGAGGAATGGTTACTACCTCCATACATGAATGAACACATGAATTAGCGAGATTTGCAGCTATAAACTGTTTCACTGTTTTGGGCGATGTTTCTATTCAACGCATTCCTTAAAGAAGTGCTTCCCAGTATTTTAGTATATCAGTGGGCAGCACATTGCAGTATTTTTTTTTTTGGGGGGGCATTCCAAAAAATTTGAGATTTAGCTTTTCTTTATTTGCTTAAAGTCATCATGCTTCCTGATGTACATGAAATATAAGGGATAAAAAGCAATGGAAAGCATAATAGAACACCACGCAGTAACCCTAAAAAATCTCCATATAGTAGCAAAAAAATAATAATAAAAAATAAATAAATAAAAAAATTTTAAAAAAATTAAAAAAATAAATAAAAATAAAATATAAATAAATAAATAAATAAAATAACAAAAAGGATTTAAAGGGATATCTGAAACATTTATATCTCGTGGGAAGTTAAACAGGTGACCTCTGTTTGTTTACATTACACTTTGCCTCCTCCCACACAACAACCGACACCAATATGACACAGAATGTGATTAAACTGAAGGTCAGAATCCAAAAACTATATTCAATTCAAAAGTAATGGACACAGGATGTCATCTAGTAGTCTTTAAAACATGTTTCAGCTTAAAATGCATACATGCATCACCCAGCCCTAGCGTTAGCTCTCCAGCAACGTGTGGGTGGGCGACAGGGCTATGAGAGACTTTTGTAGGGAATGCGTATATGATAACTCTGTTTTGAAAGTGTTAAAATAATGGATCATTATACATTTAATTTATAATATTGATTCCAAAATGTCATTAGAAAGAAGAGAAAAAAGAATTTTTTCTTTCTTTTTCAGTAATCATTTTCTTTTTCCATTTTTCATTTTAGAATTTTTTGACTTAATTGCTGTTATTCTAAAAAGCTACATGTACTTAGAATGTATCAAAGAGACTACTTATTTTTTCCTACAATAATTTGAGCATAAATGTAAATGATATGATCAAGGCCTGCAGTAGAATTTTTAGAATTTAGCAAAGCAGCAAACAGCAAAATTTCAGGAAGATGAAATTTTAGAATTTAGTGCAGGAACTCAGAATTTAGAGACTGCAAAAATTTTAGAATTTAAAGAAAGATTGGACAACAGAATTTAGTACCGACAGATTGTACCAGGAGGAAAAATACCTTGTGTACTCTGTAGGATACTGAGATATCTATTAACTGACATAACTTAATATTATCTTTATTAGCAGTAAAAACTTGTGTACAGATAGCTGGCCATGTGCTAAGATTAGAACCACTTTTGCAACTTTCCATACTCGTGTCTAATGAAAAGAAGAGAAAGTAAAAAGAACACAAACATGTTAAGAGAATGACTTTCAGAAACAAAAGTGAAAAATTTAAGTAATCTTGTTTTCAATGTTTTTTGAAAAATTCTCCAAAAAATATAATATTCATCCTGAATTTCTCACCAAATATGTCCATTAAACGATAATACATAGAAGGCTTATATCATTTTGTCACAGTTTTTAGGAATCATATGCATATAAATAATGCCTTCAAATCCTGAGGCTGCAAGTTCTAAAATCAAAAAGAAAAAGCATCCCTATAAACTTTGTACAGTAGAAGTCCAGAAATCCGCAATACTTGGGACCAGAGGTTGTGCGGATTTTAGGATTTTGCGGCAGATTTCAGGACAGAAAAGATAAATCATAATATTAGACTAAAAGTGTACAATAAATAACACATATTAGATAGAGTTAATTAAATTATTATATACATTATTACATTAATTTATTATATGCATTAAATTATTATTATAAACATATATATTTATTATATTCTTCATTTATATTAGGGATTACAGGGATATTTAAAAGCATTAAAAACATATACGATAAAGTCATATAAAAATAAAGGATATTAAAATCATAAAACATTTAATTTTTTGTTTTACGTGTTTCAAACATTTTTCTGGTAGAGGTTTGTTTTAAAACTTTAAGGTGCTAAAGAGTATGCGGTTTTTTTTTTTTTGTGTGTGTGTAAATTATATAGAGTCAAAATTTCTTCCTCTGTGATACAGCTCTGTTCTAAAAATTTTAGGTATTAATCACCATGTTCCAAACCCTCGTGTTAAAAGATATTTTCTGATTCCTATCAAGTTCAGTATTTGTGTCACTGTTGGAATCGTTTTCTGGCTGTGATGAGTTCAAAACAGAGCCTATGATTTTATCATCGATTATCTGATATGCCAGTGTTGGCTCATCTGAACACATCTATTCAAGGATATCTTCTTAGTGCAAAGCCTCCTCATTTACTTACTCTTTCTTTCAAATATGAAAGCAATTCTCTTGCTTTAACCCTTGCTGCACTGACCCTAAAACCAGAAAATTCACTGTCATCACTCTCAATTTCAATAAGCATAGAAGATGGCCATATATTACGGCAGGCATTTACTAATGCTGTTTGGGAAACATAATTCCATGATTCAGCTAACAAATAAATTCAGTCTTTGATGTGTTTTTTTTTTTTAATAAACATAAAGTGAAATATAACGGTCACTTAAAAGAATTTTTTCAGAAACTCAGAAATTTTTACCTCAATACAGATTGGAGGCGAAAAAACTTTTACCATGATGTCAATAATTTGGAATATTCATTACGTGTCATTATTATTCGGTAATTATGACGTTATTATTCAGTAAGTATTTTTTCTTCGATATTCCATTCTCCATGTTGTGGTTTCTGGAACCTATAAATTGAATGTTTATATTTTGAGAGGCAATGCAGATTTCAGGTAAATGGATTTTCGGTATTTAACTGTATTAGTAAACACACAGAAGATTTTTCAATTTTGGAAAAAAAAAAAAAAAGGAAACTAAAAGAAATCAGAAAAGTGTACATTTAATTTTACAGAAAGAGCTAATACACATTTAAATACACAAAAACAATTACACAGAATATAGTTATCATGAAAAAATATTAAAAAAGAGGAATGAAACTAATCTTAAAATAATTGCAGTAACTTTTTTAGTTTTTCTCAGTGCTTCCGAAACGTCCATAATTTCCGAAGCACCTAGCAAAAAAGCTACCGATTATGGTATTTGATAAATTGTTTATCTTTGTAATACACATTTATTAATTTATCTTTCAGAGCGAAAATATTCATAATTTCCCAAAATGGAAAATAATTTCATCTTATAATATGAGAGCAGAAAATAAAGATGAATTATTTTCGCTTTCTTTTACTATTACATGAAAAAAAAAATTACAAAACAGTTTTCAAAATAAATATCTGTTATACATAGATATCTTACCTGTAGAGAAACAATGTTTCCCAAATTTCTTAGAGAAGTAATGTTTTCCAAATTTCTTTTTACATGCATTACACACCTGGCATTGCTCTACTTGTAGTTCAGAATTTAAATAAAAATGTTGAACATTTAATTTCGCCTTTCAAACACTGCACTAATTTTGGGAACATTATACTCCGAGACATCTGATACTGGAGCCCGATAGGCATGGTCTTCAGTACCTGTTCATGACGAGTAGAAATACCTAAGACATTTTTCATGACACGCACCAAGAATGAGATTTCTACCTGTAATGACAACATTGTATTTCGTATCTACATGAAATTCAGAAACTGTTAAGTTTAGCACAAGACACACACATCTTAGAGCACATATTTTGGATGAAATATTTAGCAACCTTTTAGAATTTCAGGTTTTGAAGTTCTTCTCCACACTTCATTATACAGCAGTTAAAAATACTGAACGCTTATTATCATGTAAAAATATCTTTAAAAATATTTCATCTTGGGGAAACAAATAAATGGTTTACAATTTATTTTTATCAAATGACAATTCATGATTTTACCACAGAGTCACCAGTAGCCTTTATGCTATTCAAATTTGCCTCTCTAACTTCTTAGAATTTTGCCGTTTTTAAATTCTGTCAACCATCGAAAAAAATCTAGACTTTACCTCAAATAATGAGGTTTTCAAGCTGCATAGAGAAATGCTCACTGCAAAGGTAAGTAAAAGTTGTTTCTAATATATGTTCAAAACACAGGAGGTTCCTCTTCTCTATATATAAAAGATACGTTTCCTCAACTACTTTATCACCTTAAATGACTTGTCACATACTTAACTCATAACATTTGTCTATAATATTGACATCCATATTTAAATATTCTTTATCAAAATAAATAAATATTTACGTACCACAAACACAAATTTTCTCTTCAGAGTGAATAAGCATATGCTTGTTAAACTACCCGTTTGAGCAAACTTCTTCTTACATACGTGATACATATGAGGTTTCTCTGCTGTTTGCATATGTCTACGAAAGTTTAAATGATTTTTTTGATTAAATGGAGTTCACATATACCAGCTTTCTGGCATGTATGAATGTGCACATGGCTGTTTAAATGACTTCTTACATACTTCATACATAATAACATTTCTGTCCTGTGTGAATACGTGTATATGCATATTTAAAGAAGTTTTGGGAAAAGTGCAGAATCACCTACTGCTTGAGAAGTTTTTAAGGTCAGTACACATCGACCCATTTTTATATAAACAAAAATACCAGAATTGTACAAATATGGCACCGCACACTCCCTTAACTTTGTCCATGTACACATAGATGTATTTTCACTTAAAAAGTCAAAAGAAATTGACAAAAATCCAATTCTCCTTACTCGTGTAAAAAGCGCCAAAGAAGTGGGCGATTCTGTACTTTACCAGAAGTTTTTTTCATTAAACGACTTCTTACAGACTTCACACGTGTGAGGTTTCTCTCCTGTGTGAATAAGCATATTGCTCGTTTAAATCAGCCTTTACACAAAACGTCTTCTTACATACTTGACACATACAAGTTTTCTCTCCTGTATAAACAAGAATATGCATGTTTAAATCATCCTTTATACAAAACGTCTTCTTACATACTTGACACATACAAGTTTTCTCTCCTGTATAAACAAGAATATGCATGTTTAAATCATCCTTTATACAAAATGTCTTCTTGTATCATTCACACATATAAGGTTTCTATCTTGTGTGAATATGCATATGCATGTTTAAATGAGCTTTTTGATTAAATGATTTCTTACATACTTCACACATATAAGGTTTATGTCCTGTGTGAATAAGCATATGCGTATTTAAATTAACCTTTGCTCTAAACGTCTTCTTACATACTTCACACATATAAGGTTTCTCTCCTGTGTGAATACGCAAATGCCTGTTTAAATGAGCTTTTTGATTAAATGATTTCTTACATATTTCACATATATAAGGTTTCTCACCTGTGAGATTAAGCATATGCTTCTTTAAACTGTCCTTTTCACTACACGTCTTCTTACATACTTTGGGCATATGGGCTTTCTCTCCTGTGTGAATATAAATATGCTTCTTTAAATTACCCATTAAACTAAACTTCTTCTTACACATTTCACACATATAAGGTTTTTCTCCTGTGTGAATACGCATATGCATGCTTAAACTACCGTTTTCACTAAATGTCTTGTCACATACTTTACACATATAAGGTTTCTCTCCTGTGTGAATACGCAAATGTATGTTTAAATGAGCTTTTCGATTAAATGATTTCTTACATATTTCACACATATAAGGTTTCTCACCTGTGAGAATAAGCATATGCTTCTTTAAACTGTCCTTTTCACTAAACATCTTCTTACATACTTTGGGCATATGCGGTTTCTCTCCTATGTGAATATTCACATGCTTCTTTAAATTACCTTTTACTCTAAACCTCTTCTTACATACTTCACATGTATAAGGTTTTTCTCCTGTGTGAATACGCATATGCATGTTTAAACTACCCCTTTCACTAAACGCCTTCTTACATACTTCACACATATAAGGTTTCTCTCCTGTGTGAATACGCATATGCACATTTAAACGAGTTTTTTGATTAAATAATTTCTTACATACTTCACACATATAAGGTTTCTCCCCTGTGTGAATAAGCATATGCTTGCTTAAACTACTGTTTTCTCTAAACGTCTTCTTACATACTTCGCACATATGAGTTTTCTCTTCTGCGTGAATAAGCATATGCTTCTTTAAATGAGCTTTTACTCTAAACGTCTTCTTACATACTTCACACACAAAAGGTTTTTCTCCTGTGTGAATACGCACATGCATGTTTAAATGAGAGTTTCGATCAAATGATTTCTTACATACTTCACACATATGAGGTTTCTCTCCTGTGTGTATAAGCATATGCTTGTTTAAATTATCCTTTAAACTAAACATCTTCTTACACTCTTGAGACATATAAGGTTTCCCTCCTATGTGAATATACATATGCATGTTTAAATTATTTTTTTGATTAAATGCTTTCTTACATACTTTATGCGTGTAAGGTGAACAAGCATCCGCATATTTTAATAAACATATATTGCATACCTTGGTGACAGTAGTAGAGTTAATGGCGCAGGTTATGCGCACGAGAGACAGTAGCTCATATACAAGGGTATCTTTTGTCCCAATTAAATTTTATATGAAACACAAATTTAAAACAACAAATAGCGAAGTTATAAAACTCAAATGAAACAAGAAAATGATGAACACTAAGATGAATATATATTAAAACTCTGCATATGATACGTAACAAATGATGAACTACATTAACATTACACTGTAATAAGAGGTAATTTAAATTAGTTAATATAAACCTGTTTCTTTCAGGTATAGAAATAAATTATTATTGGCCTCTTTCCCGATTAAATGGTTAAGAAACACGTGATATTCGGTAAAATGCTTTAGTCTTAGTCTACTAAAATTCGGACACTCTATTAAAAAATGACGTAAAGATAAAATGTTACTATATCACAGTAGCGAAAGATCGCCACACTATTCTGCTTTGAAAAGAGAGCCGTGAGCGAGTCGGGAGACAAGCGTCTAGAGCTCAAGAATCACTGAGAATCGCTGAGAATCACTTTTGATCATAACCGTTTTTTTCCCTTACCTGGGAAAGGAAGAAGGGACAAGGGATTTTGAATACAGGGAATTTAGTTTACAACGTTTTTTGTATTTCGTAGTTTGTGAATATGTCTATACATAATTAATTTGTCTTCAGGAAATTTTATCATGACTTCCGAAATAATAAAACGGCCCTATTCAGGGCTAAACGGTTTTCCCGCTTCGGAAAATCAGCCGATGCCTTCGGAAAGAATTGAAAAGTCTTTTTAAAGCCCAAATTTTCCTGAAATAGAAAATCAATTGTTGAAAAGTTTTTCTTTTGTGGATTGTGGAGAAACATATTCTACATTTCCTAATGTAAGAAGATACGTAGCAAATCGTCATCCGACAAAGTTACAGGACTTAAAGCGCAGGAAGGAATGTGAATTTAAATTTTCTAGTTGTCAGCAATCTACGTCATTTAAAAGCTCATGAACGGCAGAAACATGCAACAGCCTCAGTGCCCCAGCATCAGTTCCAAAAATGTTTATTGTGCACTTCCTATTTTGATAAGCTAAATATTATTTTACATTTTGAAGTGATCATGATATTAGACTAAATGAAATCATAAGAGGTATTTTATGATTGGAAAGAAATTATTCAGAAACACATCCAAAATATATTGTCGAGAGAAAAAAAAAAAAAAAAAAACCAGCAAAGCCAGCAATACTGCATATTACTCTTTTATTTTCCATACATCTGGTATGCTTAAATCTGAAAGTCAAGGAAAGAGACAATTAAAAGTACAAGGTAGTGCTAAAATAAATGGATTTTTATCATCTAGCATTAAAGGAAATGATGTCAATTTATGGGAACTTTAATGAAAACTCATATTGGACATAAAAATGATATTCGATACCAGTCATTATCAGATGGTGAAAAGGATCTTATGGCCAGAAAAATTGCTTCAGGCATACCATTTACAAACATTTTAGATGAAATGAGTGATTCTGTTTCAGGTTCTGGGTTCACAAGGTTGCACTTATTGACGAAAAAGACCTGCATAATATCGAACACTCATGTAATCTATCTTCAGATGCAGTCAAGCACAAGAACGAGTCCAAAATTGAAAGCAAAGATGATTCATTTGTCTTATTTTATAAACGACAATGAAATATGTAGGGTGTTTCAAACCTTAACGTTCAAATTTCATCGGGAGGTAGAGAAGACGTCAGGGAACTGATTTCACACAGCAAAGTCTGTCCTCAAGTGTACGCGACGGCGCTGAGTGTACCCAACCAGTGTACCCGACCGCCCGACCACTCCCACTGTCATCAGTGTATGACCTAACTTACTATTGTTAAGTTGAATCATTTTACGCGTCAAAAGCTAGCGGATATGCATCTCGCATATGGGGAGGCTTGCGATAGCAGCCACCGAGCTACACAAGTTTAAAAAGACCGATACCCCAACAGAAGAATACCGCATCATCAAATGTTTGCACGTGTGCATCGAAATATGCGCTAAGGTGTTTAACGGTGCAGTAACATGCGGGATACGGAGAGCAGACGAGTGACGCGCACGGTCAAAATCGCAGAACAAGACCTACAGTCCGTCGAAGATAATCCGGAAATCAGCACACGAGCTATTGCTCAGCAGTTTGTGATGTTTCACGTCTCACTGAGCAGTATGACGTATACTGCTTGAGGAATGTGTGCATGCTTACCATCTGCAAAGGTTGCAGTTACTGAATCCTAAAGATTATCCAAAGCGTCGGGAATTCGCACAACGGTTCATGCAGAAACGTGCCATACACCACAGTTTTTCAGTTCTGTCCTTTTTACAGATGAAGCTTTATTCACTCGTGAAGATGTGCTCAATACACATGATTCACATGTGTGGGCTTGCGACAACCCGCATAATACGAACGAAGGCTCCTATATACCAGGCTAAATCATCAGGCATTCGGGATTCCAAGTGGGAGTATTAATGGCAGCCGCACATTTAGGGGTACAACAATTTCTTGTGATTTTTTGTGTAACATGGGCGGATGTGCAGCTATTAATAGCTCAAATCATTCACGGAAAGGTCATGTATTGGTAAAATTTCTTAAAAAACAAAAATGAAGAAAGAAGAGAAATATGGGCAAATAATTGCCGAAGAGACAATTGGAAACCTGGTCCAGGCGCTCAACTGTGCCTAGTAAGTATATTATTGTTTGCGCCTTCATTTAGAGTTTATGTCTTCTGAAATGTCTATAATGTGTAAGTAAAGTGAAACTCTTGTGTACAATAACATAAGTATTTGCTCATTTCTGTCATAATAGCTATAATTAAATTGATCTAGGTTTAATGTACCCGTTGCCAAACATCGCCAATGCGGATGTTTTGAATGTGGAAAAGAAATTTCGCTTCTAATTTAAGTCGCAGATTTTGTTTTCCTGTGCTAATTGTGAAATTATAGTAATGTAATGTGAAATCATTAGCATATTGTAATTTATTAAAAAGTAAATAATAACTTAGAAACTCAAGTTAAAATCTTAATTTTTTCCAAAGATATATGTAACATAATGAGTTTGAATATCCTTGAATGATATCTGATTTTTTGCTTAATTTTTAATCACTATTGTTGCGAAGTTAGATGAGTTGTTTATGCACTGTGCCCACTACCGTTTATTGCTTAAATAACTTGAAGAGTTTTGACATTGCCGACTGAAGTCAATAGAATAAATTGAGTAATTTGGGACAAAATATATATGATTTGCTTTCAATAATTGCAAGGATTGTGCAAGTAACATGTATTTATAATCACAGTATTATACAATATGGCACTGGAGTAAAGGTTTAGATATGAATCCAGAGCATTCAGATAAGCACATTAAATCTGTGAAAACTCTGCATGTGTATTTTACCTAAAATAATTGTACTGTTTTTAATGCATGCAATAACAATCAAATAAACCTGCCTGTAATGATGAAAAGCAAAGGCCAAGTCAAAATCATTTCATGAATTCAAACTTCAAAAGAATTTAATCTCATCGAATTAAATCATCATTACACTGATAAAAAGTCATTACTGATAAACAAATTAAACTCATTACACTGATAAACAGTTATTGTAACTTTGTTACAAGAGAGATTTTTATACATGAAAAATAATATTTTCTGAAGCTTCATTTTGTGTTTTCATCCGTAAATAAGAAATTGCCTACATATTCAGAAAGCTTCTGAACGACGTTCTCGTGCTTTTAATTACTTTAATTGGATATGTGTCAGGACTGAGTGTTCGGTGCATATTCTTGGCAAACATAGTAAGATGGATAGACAACTTGGAGATACAACTTTCTTCGTCCATTGCTTCGCCTTGTTCCCGTAACTCTGGTTTTGCTTCTGCTGGGGTCTTGGCGAACTCCACTGACTTCTTCGCTCAAATTGGCGTCGTCGTTCGTTGTCTGCTGTTCTTCGGCTTTCAAATTGTACGGCGAGCTCAAATAATTTGTCTAACGTCGTTGGGTTTCTTAGCTTGATGAAATCTTGAACTTGGGGCAGTAGCCTAGGGAGTATAATTTGAATAATTTCAGGATCCCAGCGACTTCCATACAAAAGCTTGAAAACTTGAATATTCCTCAAAATAAAATTTGACAAATCTTTTATCTTTTCCTGATAACGACTAAAAAGTTCCGCCTCCAGTCTGGCTCGATCTCGTACTATAGGAAATGATTTCATCAAGAAATTTTTAAAATTTTCGTAAGTGTATGCGGGGTTTCCCTGTTCCCCCAAGAGATTCTTTCCAATACACTTGAAGCAATTTAGCGCTTGGCCCTTCAAAGCGCTGGTGGCAAGAGTGACTTTCTGAAACTCGTGCAATGGATATAGCATGAAATGGGAGTCTAGCTTTTCCAGGAAATTAATAACGGCTGACTTGTCGTCAAAACTTGCCGCTGGCTTCATGGCTGCCCGCATGGTTTGTACAATGTAGCCAAATCCTTCTAGGCCAGGAGATGGTATCTCAGGGTTCTACACAGGTACTGCAGGTATCTCAGGTTCGTCTTCTTGTCTTTAAGGCCATCCTCTTATTTTTCTTCGGGCGCCAATGTCAGGACTGAGTGTTCGGTGCATATTCCTGGTAAACATCTTCGTGAACTCCTTAAATCCTGATCTGCAATAGGGAGCTGAATGCAACTATATTCTATGGTAGAATATTGTGATTAAGTGGTAGAAGAACTGCACTTGAAAGCGATTTAAAATCCTCCTTATTAAATCACAATTATTTACAACCACTTCCCAACTCGGGAGGAATACAGAAAATAGAGACCGCACTTGGGTCTAAAATGAACAATCAAATTTAAACTAAAGCTAAATAGAAATTAAATCGTCGTTGCTCACAGAGCTATGAAAGCGAGGTTGGCCTCTAAACTAAATGGTGCGTAGCAAGATTTAACTAATACTGACGCACTTGGAATTACTTCAATAAGCAATCACGTAAAAGCGCTATGGCTTAGAATTTAAATGCTAGCTAGCCAGGCGTAAGTTGCATAGAGTAACCGTGGTCTGAGACTAAAAGCTCTCTCACACTGAAAGGTTTTTACTTTTCGTTTAAATAGGACTTGGCTCCACTTCAAATTAGCATAGAGCTGAAACGCGCGCTTATTCTAACGGGAAGTTGAAATGAGAAGAGATAGAAAGAGTAAAATTAAAATAAAACTTTGTTAGTTTAACTAAAACCTTACACACTTCCCGCCAGAATTGGCAAAAGTTGAACTACTGTGGTCCAAACGGACCATGTTGAAACTTGCAATTCTAAAAATACTCAAAAATTTAACTCTTCTAAACGTAGCCAACCTTTACAGAAAAATGGTTCTTGGTCATTTTACAGACGAAAACTTGCTTTGTGCATAACTCTTCATCTGTTTTTAGTGTATTTAGTTTCATCTACATCTTACTCCTTCCAGAAAAATTTGAAAGGAAAGAAATTTTAGTACAACATAATAACAGTAATTTCTAGGTAACAGGCTTCATTTTCTTACCCTTGTAAATCCGCACATACACATTATCATTCAAGCAAAATTAATTTCTTCCCTCAATGCTCTCCACCGGTGTTGGATGAAAAGCGAACCGCAATTGCGGGTTTTTTTGTGTTCGTGGGTGTTCAAATCTCCCACCTACGATCGACTAACATTAGTTAGAACTTGACACACGAGACCTCAAAAGATGCCCTATAACCAGCTAAACCTGATGTTCTAACTAGCTCCATGTCTAACACTTTAAGTGTATTTGGCGGAGAGCCTTTTAACACTTGCATTCTAAAATTACTCTAACGTTTCATGGATACAATTCGTAGTTTGCACATAGAATGCTCCATTCAAAATTGACTTTGCACCTAACGTGCATTGATGGCATAATACCATTTGTTACATTTTATGAAACTTAAAAATTGCATACCAATCATGAGATACAATACGTACGTTAAATTTCTAAGTCTACAGCAAGTGGCTTCATATTCTTTTTCTCAAAGTACTTTTCTGAAACATTGCATTACACTGAAATAATAGTCTATAGACTAAATCGTGTTTTGTCTTTTACCGACTTTTCATTCTAGAAATTTTACAAGTCTTTCGACAAAGCATAATACAAAATCATTTACTTAACACTTTCGCAGCAATTCATTGCTTTTACAAAACTAATCTATTTACAATGTTTCAGAATCTATTTTACAAACATTAAGTAATTTTAAATCTTTTCAGAATTACAATTTTAAACAAAACAATTTTCCAGGATAAGTAATCATTTATCGCCTACTTGGCGTAAAACTCAACCTCGCTTGAGGTAAAATAGACTCTGCAACATGCAGTAACACTCGAAAATTAACTAAACGTTGGAATAAGAAATACTACTTATCTTGTTGTAGTCAGCCATCCTTTTCTTGGCCCAATCCTTGAAAGTTGGGTAGATTGAAGCTTGGGCCAGTGTCCTTGACTTTGGTTGTTGACCCTATCCGGCTTGTTGCTCATCCCTCTTTCTTTTATATGTCCCTCTTTCCATCCTGAGGTACGTGCGCTGGGGAGGAAGGTGATCTGCTGGACAATTGCTCGGCTGGGCCCTTCGCTCCTGGACACTCGTTCGTCGCTGCTCCTGGCTGCTGCTGCATTCGGGATGTTGATCCTCAGCCTGCAACCGAGGCTGCATGCTTCTCAGGCTCCTTTCCGATGTTTCCGCTGTCCTCTTGGCTACTTTGGGTTGACCTCGCCCACTGTGCTTTGGTCTTTTGTTCCTTGAATTTGTATTCTCCGACTTCTTCCTTTTAAATCCACCTCCAATTGTGGTTTTTCGTTTTTTATTTCCACTACTTTGTTGAGGGGGGCTTTCTTTTTCTGTCCTTTCGTTGCCATTGTTGCTGGTTCCTGCTGTTGCTGCTGAGGTACATCTTCCGTGGGAATGCGTTGCCTCCGATCCTGGAAAAAATCTTTAAACATTTCCATTTTATTACGATTATAAAAAGGCTTGACTTGGTCCACATTCGCAGTAATTTTCTCGCCGTCGTTTCTTCTTAATACTACAACTGTTTGTGTAATTTTCTCGATAATGAAAGGACCTTCAAAACGCGGAAAAAATTTCCCCACCTTTTCTTCTGGGGCATTTGATAAAGCATGTTTTATTTTTAAAACTTCATCTCCCACATTATAATTGACCTGTCTTCTCTTTTTATCGTAATTGTATTGTTGTTTCCTCTGAGCTATTTCAGCGTTCCCTTATGCTTCCCGTATCATATTCTGAATGTCACTTATTTAAAATTCTTCTGCCCTTTCTTGGACAAAGAAAAGTTTATCTAAGGGTGTCAAAATCTTTCTTCCAAGAAACAGTTCAGCGGGTGTTTTTTGTGTTGTGTCATGTTTGGCGGTTCTAAGGGCAAATGCAAATTCATTTATATGGCTATCATAGGTAGAGTGGTAATTCTTAACGTAACTTCGAATGATTTTCACTACATTTCTATTAACCCGTTCCGCTATGTTTGACTGCGGACGATACGGGACCATCTTTAGGTGACGTATGCCCGGTTTTGCCCACATTTCCTCAAAAATATTACTAACAAATTGGGGACCATTGTCGGAAATAACTTTTAAGGGCGCCCCGTATTTTAAAATATACTTATTTAGAATTGAATCTACTACAATTTTTGTAGACGCGCGTTTTAACGGAATCAACTCTAACCATTTGCTAAAATGGTCCACTATAACTAAAAGATATCGGGTTTTGTTAACTTTGCTTCTAAGATAAGGTCCCAATAAATCGATGCCTATTATTTGATTTGGGCATTCTGATTTAACACTATTTAGGAACCCGGCCGGGCGGAAATTAACATAATTATTAAATTGACATGTTGGGCACGACTGGACATACGCCCTAGTAAACGTTTGCAGTTCTGGAAAGAAAACTGCCTCGCGAACTCTTTGGACAGTTTTTCTTATACCTAAATGAGCCGAAATGGCACAATCGTGCAACTCCTCTAATACACTCAATCTAATGCTAGCTGGGATAACCGGTCTATATTCATGATTCTCATTAGTCGTTTTCGTATAGAATAACAGTCCATCAATTATTTCGTAATTTGCGGCCCTATTTCTTATCGGCACAATATCCGGATGACTGCAATTCTCAGGGTCGGCCAAATAATTGTATATATTTTTGAACTCCGGATCTTTTCCGAGTTCGGCTATTACTGTTTCACGAGAATCAATTACATTGGATATCAGCATGGCTATTTTAACTGTATTTCCATTTTCATCCAAATTAATTCTGCTTAAAGCATCTGCCACAACATTTTCTTTTCCCGGCGTGCGTTTAATTACTAGATTATTTTCTTGTAATTTAAGTGCCCACCTTATTAATCTGGCTGATAAATTTTTCCCAGAGTAGAGTCTTGTGACTGCAGCGTGGTCGGTATATACAGTTACTGGAGAACTTGCAAAGGAAACACGAAATTTATGTACTGCTGATAACACTGCGAGAGTTTCCCTTTCTGTGGCCGAATAGTTTCTCTGGGTTTCATTTAATGTTCGACTGAAAAAGGCCACGGGTTGCCCATTTTGAGAAAGCACTGCCCCAATCGCAAAATCTGAAGCGTCCGCTGAAATTTCTAATCCTTTATCCCCCTCCGGAAATTTTAAGACGGGAGCTTGAGTCAATGCGTCTTTGAGTTTTTGAAATGCCAAGTTGGCTTCTGCTGACCACGAAAACCTAGCTTTCTTCCTTTTCAACTTTAGCAGAGGTTCAGCTATTTCGGCAAAGTCTTTAATGAAGGACCGATATTATGAACACATACCAAGAAACGACGATAACGTCTTCGCTGTTTTAGGAACAGGATAATTTTTAATAGCTATTATCTTTGATTGATCCGTTTCGATTCCATTTTGAGAAATTTTGAATCCTAAATAACGTAACTCTTTTGCGGCAAATTTACATTTGGACGCATTTATCTTCCCAGCTTCATTTAACAATAAAAACACTTTTCTTAAATTTTGTAAGTGTCGTTCTAGACTACTACTCGTAATTATAATATCGTCTAAATATATTAACGTACTTTTACCAAGGACCGGTCTTAAGACGATGTCCATACATCTTTGGAAAGTTGCCGGCGCGCCGAATAAACCAAAAGGCATCCTAAGAAATGCGTACGTGCCAGACTTAGTTATGAAGGCGGTTTTGAGGACGTCTTCGGGTTTTACCCAATCTGAAAATAGCCATTCGTAAGATCTAAAGTGGTCATATACTTTGTAGAGGAAATATTTCGAATTATCTCTTCGACTATCGGCAGAGGATATACGGGATATTTTGTGACGGAATTTAACTTGAAATAATCTATAGCAAAACGCCACCGCTTCAGGTGCGTAATCGGATAATCATTGTTTTTCTTGCATAGAACTACTGGGCTAGCATAATTGCTAGAAATAGGAGTAATTATTTTTTTCCAACATCTCCTTGATATGGTATTTCTTCTTTTACCTTCTCGTACTTATATGACTTTTGTCTTGCTGCCTGCGCGTGCCCCGTTTCTATTGTGTGGTTTGTGACTTGCGTAAAACCCGGTACATCGCTAAATAAATTTGAAAAGTCACTTACCAACGACTGTAGTTTTTCTTGCTCTTCTGCCGGTAAGTGCTGCAAGTCCAGCTGAGGGGCTTATTATTCCTGGTTTCTACTGGCTTTATCGACAGAGTTAATTCTCCCCCTTTAAAATCTAATTTCGCTTCTGCCAATCTAAAAAAATCCACACCCAGAATAATACATGTTTGCAGGTTTCTCACAATATAAAATAAAATTTTTACCTGCTCGTCGTTGATACGCACGAACAGCAGTACTTTCCCTAAGCATCTAGACTTCTCTCCATGGGCCGCTATGATATTTGTGTCTCTGGCACTAAAAATTTTATAACGGCGAAAGTGCTTCTTCAAAAATCTTTCCAAGATAAAGCTGCTTTGCGCTAATATATCTAACAGAGCCGTCGCCGGCATGTTGTTAATTAAAACTTCAATCTTCGGTAAACTGAAATTTTTCACGACCACCGTGTTTAAATTAATTGTGGAAGGATTTTGCGCTACTTCGGACTTCTTCACCTTCCTCGAAGAAATCCATCTTAGTTTAAATTCTTCTTATTCTGGTTGCCTTCGGCATCTTTGCTCGTTTTCGGATTAAATTCTAGTCGTTCGCCGCTCGATTTAGGAGATACAACTTTCTTCGTCCATTGCTTCGCCTTGTTCCCGTAACTCTGGTTTTGCTTCTGCTGGGGTCTTGGCGAACTCCACTGACTTCTTCGCTCAAATTGGCGTCGTCGTTCGTTGTCTGCTGTTCTTCGGCTTTCAAATTGTACGGCGAGCTCAAATAATTTGTCTAACGTCGTTGGGTTTCTTAGCTTGATGAAATCTTGAACTTGGGGCAGTAGCCTAGGGAGTATAATTTGAATAATTTCAGGATCCCGGCGACTTCCATACAAAAGCTTGAAAACTTGAATATTCCTCAAGATAAAATTTGACAAATCTTTTATCTTTTCCTGATAACGACTAAAAAGTTCCGCCTCCAGTCTGGCTCGATCTCGTACTATAGGAAATGATTTCATCAAGAAATTTTTAAAATTTTCGTAAGTGTATGTGGGGTTTCCCTGTTCCCCCAAGAGATTCTTTCCAATACACTTGAAGCAATTTAGCGCTTGGCCCTTCAAAGCGCTGGTGGCAAGAGTGACTTTCTGAAACTCGTGCAATGGATATAGCATGAAATGGGAGTCTAGCTTTTCCAGGAAATTAATAACGGCTGACTTGTCGTCAAAACTTGCCGCTGGCTTCATGGCTGCCCGCATGGTTTGTACAATGTAGCCAAATCCTTCTAGGCCAGGAGATGGTATCTCAGGGTTCTACACAGGTACTGCAGGTATTCTTGTCTTAAGGCCATCCTCTTATTTTTCTTCGGGCGCCAATGTCAGGACTGAGTGTTCGGTGCATATTCCTGGTAAACATCTTCGTGAACTCCTTAAAGCCTGATCTGGAACAGGGAGCTGAATGCAGCTACGTTCTGTGGTAGAATATTGTGATTAAGTGGTAGAAGAACTCCACTTGAAAGGGATTTAAAATCATCTTTTAATTAATTACAATTATTTACAACCACTTCCCAACTCCAGAGGGATACAGAAAATGGAGACCGCACTTGGGTCTAAAATAAACAATCAAATTTAAACTAAAGCTAAATAGAAATTAAATCGTCGTTGCTCACAGAGCTATGAACGCGAGGTTGGCCTCTAAACTAAATGGTGCGTAGCAAGATTTAACTAATACTGACGCACTTGGAATTACTTCAATAAGCAATCACGTAAAAGCGCTATGGCTTAGAATTTAAATGCTAGCTAGCCAGGCGTAAGTTGCATAGAGTAACCGTGGTCTGAGACTAAACGCTCTCTCACGCTGAAAGGTTTCTACCTTTTGTTTAAATAGAACTTGGCTCCCCTTCAAATTAGCATAAAGCTGAAACGCGCGCTTATTCTAACGGGAAGTTGAAATGAGAAGGGGTAGAATTAGAAAAATTAAAATAAAACTTTGTTAGTTTAACTAAAACCTTACATATGTACATGCTGATGTAATTTAAAAACTGGCCTTGATGTTTTTTGAAATGCACATAGGCATAGTGCTCCTAAGTTAGGGTTATGGAAACAGATCCGAGAGATAAATGAGAGAAATATAGACAAAAATGGAATTTTCCAAAATGTTTCTCTTCTTGTGTGTATTGTGCGTTGCAAAAAAAATATTTCTATCCCCCACAAAGGCAACTTCAGGAGAAATCTTCAAAGAAAAAATTGTAGTACAGGAAATATATGTTTTGAATGATTTGAGAATTAAAAATTATATATTTCGATTAGAGCAATAAGCATTACTACAATTATACTACGAATCATGGTCTTCCCTAATTATAAATTTGTTTTTTGGCCCAGTGTCTTCAAAAAGTTGGGTGAAGTAACCTCAAATTTTCTTATCTGTTGTAACTGTAATATAGCAAGCAATATTAAGTTTGATTGTAGTTTCTTTCTCACTGTTGTACAATTAAAGCTTTACAATTTTTAGAATAAGAGATAATACAAAGAGAGTTATGATTATGTAATTCTACAGTCGATCACAGATGTATCTGAACACCGAAACCCATTCAGAAAATATACTTTTCAGCAGTGGCGGCTCGTAATAAGCACTGTGGTACTGCAGCACCCCCTATTTCTACCTATTATTTTTTTTAATATTTAATATACCATTCCCCTCTTTCTTTATACATCTACAATATATAATGCTTAAACTTAATGTCAGTAGCCATCCTCCAGTTTAAGAAAAAGGCACGAAAGTTTTTGTATAAAACAGCGAGCGTCACAGTTCGGCCTGGTGTTTGGTGCTCTGCGCATGCGCACACAGAACGCAGCAAGCGAACGAAGGACAGAACAGAGCACTGTCGCTCTTGCAGTGCCGAAATTCTGGAAAGGTGATTTCTTTTTATTTTACTCCGTGCGTGTGGTATTTGGCTGTTCTACGCATGCGCACTTAAGAAGCAGCGCACAAGGCCGAAAGGAAGAACAGCACTGTCGCTCTTGCAGTGCCGATCTGGAGTGCTGTTTGTAGGGAGGCGTTTCTTTTTTTACTTGGCGTGTGCTGTTTTTAAAAATCATACACCATATTCTTGGTTAGATTATTTTTCAGCTTTTCTATTTGAGTCATTTTTTTTCAGTTCTTTTACTTTACAGAAAACTTTAACCATGTCCTTGCATCCTCAAGTAATAAATTCTGTGACTCTAAGAGCACTTCACGAGCTTTCGTTTTCACAGCTCTCTCTTCATGAGAAAATTACAATTAAGGAAAGAGGTCGTTCAACACCTGATATTCTAATATGTCAGCCAAGCATAAGCAACAAGAAGAAATATATTCGTCGTTTCATTTCTGAATGGTACCAACGGAAATGTTGGCATTGCGGTTGTGAAGTAAAAAATGCCCTGTTTTGCTTCCCGTGCTTGCTGTTTGGAAGTGATGTAACATGGACAAAAGATGGTTTCAGAAATATAAACAAACTGAAAGAAAAAACTGAAAAGCATGAGAAGTCAAAGAAGCATGTTGATAATGTAGTTTCACTGTCACTTTTAGGAACCGTTAGTATTAAAGAGAAACTTAGTGAGGGATGCAGACTTCCAGTCAATGAGCATCACAAAAAGGTTAAAAAGAACCGTGAAATTTTGTGCAAAATAATAGACTGCATTTTCTTTTGCGGAAGTTTTGAAACTCCCTAACGTGGACATGATGAAAAAGACGATTCAGTAAATCCAGGGGTATTTAGAGGATTAGTAAATTTTGCCTCTAAATTAGATTCAGATTTGAAGAATCACTTGGAAACTAATGCAGTCTTCAAAGGTGTTTCAAAGACCATTCAGAATGAAATACTTGACTGCCTATTTCAAATATACCATGAGCAGGTAAGGACGGAAATTAGAAAAGCTTCTTTTATAGCTTTAATGGCTGATGACACAACAGATGTTTCGGAACACACTCAGATGGTCATTGTTCTACGGTATGTATTGAATGGAGAAATATTTGAGCGTTTCTGGGGATTCTTTATTCCAGAAAATCAAACTGCAGATGGAATATCAAAATGTATTTTAGAACAATTGGACATAATCCTTCAAGGAAATGAACAAAAAATGATAGTTCAGACATTTGATGGTGCAAATGTCACGAAAGGCAAAAAAGCTAGAGTTCAAGCAAAAATAAAAGCAGTATATACTAATGCACATATCATTCACTATTATGCACATCAACTTAATTTAATAATGAGAAATGCGGCGAGTATTTCCCAAAACGCAAAAATATTTTTTTCTAACATTCTGGCTATTCCAACATTCTTTTCAAGATCACCGCAACGTGTGTCCATTCTAAAGAAGCATATGGAAGTTAGCATTCCACGTCCTTCCTCCACAAGGTGGAACTTCAACATACGGACCATAAACAGAGTTCATGAAAATTTGCAAGCTTTAAAAAATTGCCTTACTGAAATTCAGTCAACATCAAATGCAGATCAAACTGTTGCAGAGGCAAGAGGAATTTTAAAATATCTAAATGATGATAATTTCATGTTTTGGGTTAGAGCTTTTTTATCAGATTATGCCTCATGTTGAAGTAATATGCAACCAAATGCAATCCAGAGAAATTAGTGTGTTTAAAGTTAATGAATATATAACAAATTTCAAAACTGCTATTTTAGAATTAAGAAATTCAAAGTACTGTGAGAATTCTTCAAAGACACTGATGGCTGAAGGTAAGGAAATATGTGACTTAATATGTATTGATATAATTGACAGATATTCTTCCACTAAACACTTAGCAGCTGCTAAATTGTTCAACAAGAAATGCTTCGCTAGTTTTAGGAATGAACATCCTGCAGAAGAAATAGTACTGACCACTGAAGCATAACCAATGATTGACAAAAAAAGCTTGAAACTGAACTAAAATTATTCTGTTGTAGGTCTGATATTCATGAATACTGCAATTTAATTGAGCCACTGAAGTTTATCTTGGAAAATAATCTAGATGATGTTCTTAGTGAAATTACGAAACTGAAAAAAGTTCTCTTGACAATTTCCATGACTACATCAGAGGCAGAACGCTGCTTTTCAACATTGAAAAGAATGAAAACTTTTCTAAGAAGCACTATGAATTCGGAAAGACTAAATGCGCTTGCAGTGTTTTCAACAGAGAAAAATTTCCTCAGTTTTCATCCAGAGATCAAGGAGAAAATTATTGATCTTTTCGCGCAAATTAAAACGAGAAGAATGGATTTCATTTTTAAATGAATGGATAAAGATTTGACTGTAACAATTTAGGTTAAAGTAATTAAAAAATGTTTAATTTTTCTCTTGTAAGATTTCATGCAAGTTTCAAAGTAAACTTTCTTTTTATACATGTTTGTTTACGTTTACACAATTTTAAAACAAAGGTTAAAATTTTTTGGAACAGCACCCCCGCTAATTTTAACTACGAGCCGCCACTGCTTTTCAGGTGTGGGGGAACAAAACTTCGGCTAATCTTGGTTAGGCGAAGAAACAAAATTGTAGTTCAAATCAATTTTGGTTCAAAGAGGAAACAAAATGGTCGTTTAAATCAATTTTGGTTCGACGAGGAAACAAAACGTTTGTTCAAGTCCAGTTTAATTAGACGAGGTAACAAACTGGTCTCAGTTTCTCTCTAGCAGCATCTCCTTTTTCCATATTTGAATCTGTTAAGATACAAAAAGTTTTAAGATCATGGAGAGTTTGCCAGAAACATCTTTGACTGTTAGTTCAATTCCAATAAAGTTTTCTCGCTTACGTACGACCGTTCAGACTATCTCAACGGTAACAATGCAAGAAATAAACCAGAATTCGTAACTCCCAACGAAATTATTACCGTTATCAAGCCCTTCAAAAGTAAAAAAGCTCCAGGATATGATGATACTACGAATCTTAATATCAAACACCTTCCTATCAATCTTATTACCAAATATACCAGCTTTATTAATGCCTGTGTAGACAAATCTTACTTTCCTAACAAATGGGAAATTGCTAAAATCATTCTACTCCCCAAACCTGGTAAAGGTATCACTGTACCTGAGGGCTACCGCCCAATTAGCCTGTTGCCCGGACTTGGCAAGATCTATGAGTGAGTAATTCTTTATAGAATGAAAGATTATATCTCCAGACTTCCTCCTGAACAGCTTGGCTTTCGAAAAACTTTATCTACTACTAAGCAACTTGTCAGATTAACTGAATTTATTGGAGCAGCTATGCACAACAATCAAAAAGTAGCACTTCTCATGCTAGACGTGGCGAAAGCTCTCGACCGCGTCTTCAAGGGGCTTATCTTCAAGTTGATTTCACAAAATTTTCCCAGAGAGATGGCACAACTTATTTACTCTTTTATCAAGAATAGGAAAATCTTCGTTTCCATAGGTAATGAAAAATCTGATGAAAAAAGGCTCAGAGCAAGTTTAGCTCAAGGATCCATCTTAGGACCCATACTCTATCTTTTTTATGTTTCCGACTTTTCAAAAAGGCAAGAAGAAGCAAATTCCAGTCAAAAAATTACAAAAATTCATGCCATGTATCAAGCATTGGTGCACGAAATGGCGTATAGCCATTAATGCCAATAAATCGCATCTTCTTGTTATCAGCAAAACTAAACTCATCAGGCATCAAATTAATCATCAATTAAAGCCTTTCGATACTCCTATCCCTGTCGTTAGCAAAGCCAAATACCTAGGAATCATCATCAGCCATAAGCTCACCTGGAGTGATTATATAAACCAGTGGTTTCCAAACTTTATTTTATCACGGCTTCCTTAAAAATATTTGGCGCCTCCCTTCCATTTTATAAAATACTACAAACGCAAAAATTTACTAAGATACATACTCTTATACACAAGGAAAAGACGAATAACAATATTTTATTATTGTCGCTGAATGAGATGGATGTGCTTGCCTATTAGTTCAAAGTTTATCAAATCTCGGTGTCATTGATGAGATAGCTACACGAAGCTCCTTTTCTACAACCAAACAAGCACGATATTTCGATTTTATTCCAGCTAACACAGAAAATCATATTTCGCATAAAAAAAAGATGTTGCGAACGGCAGCAATACTTTTAAAGCTTTATTTGACAAAATATTATATTCATTCTTAATATCTAGCCAAAATTGAATCAGAGATACATAATGAAATTTTTGTTTTAAAGAAGTATCACAAAATAGTTCAATCAAGTTTTCTTTCTCAATACTTGTTAATTCACATTCATCATCTTCTTCGTCGATAAATGGATTCTGTATCCACGCATATTTTGTAAAATCAAGATCATCAAAATAATTCGAAAAATAAATTAACAAACCATCCAAGTGTTCAAAAAAATAGATTTTTGTTTGCTTCTATATTAACTTGGGGGCATAAATTTAAAAGTGGAAACATGTCGAACCTATTTTTTTCCAAATTTGTCTTCCATATCTCCATTTTTCAATGAATGCTTTCACTTTATCTTTTTGTATCAATAAATGCGTTTGTGGCCCTTGCATCGATTTATTCCAAACACTCAATTTTCCAAACATTTCCACCAAATAGGTAAGCTTAATAATAAAATCATGAACCCTAAACATATTTGCATTCTCATTATGATTTCCTTCAAGGAAAACTGCAATTTCTTCTTTGAGTTCAAGTACCCTCTGAATCACTTTTGCACGAGATAGACAGCGCACTTCACAATAATACAAAAGCGAGGTGTAAACAGCTTGCATATCTTCACACAGCTTTGCAAGTTACCTAACTTTTAATGGACAGTTTCTTATGTAGTTTACAACTTTCGTTACTTTTGTAAAAACGTAGTTAAGTTCCTCACTCATATTGTTTTATACGAGAGCTGCTCTGTGGAGCATGGAGTTTGTTCAGAGAACATCGGGTGTTTTCCTCTTAATTAGTGTTTGAAGGCCAGATTTGTGGCCTGACATTAACTGAGCATCGTCTGTACAAAGCCCAATGCAATTATTCCAAAATATGCCGTTCTCATAAAAAAATTAAAAATTTCACTGGATGAGGCTTTGCCAGGAATGAGTTTGCAAAATAATATATCTTCAATTATATTATTCTCTTCAACATATCGAACGTCAATTAAATGTGCGTCTTTAGCTACATCCGTTGCTTCATCTTCTTGTAAGGCGAATTTTGAAATGGGCATCTGAGAAACTAATTGATTGCAAAGATCGTCAGATAGATCATAAATTCTTCTGTCAACAGTGTTATCAGCAAGCGGTATTTGTCGCAACTGTTCTGCATACGATTCGTCAAACATTGTTTTGACCATAACAATAGCTGCTGGCAAAACTAATGTTTCTCCTATTGTGTGTATCTCCTATTGTATCCGTTTTGATTAGACAAGATTGCAAGGAGCGTTTAACATAGATTGGGACCCCCTGACCTCTGTGATTCAATCTATGGCAACGAAAACAATTATAGTTTGCAATTTTTATGCTATGGCATGGGCTTGCAAACGTCTCTGTGATAAGAGTTATATAGATATCTTGTGTTTGTAAGAAATTTTGTAGTTTCGGGATTTTGTTGTGCACGCAATATGCGTCCAATGTCATTATTTGTATTGGAGCCCTATTAAGTGTGTTTGGACCCATTATGAGTATTTATTTGTTTATTTTCTGGATTTTTGCTTAACTCTTTGACCTGTTGTGTGAACTGGTGGATAAATTCCGGATGATAGCGCTGCGGCATATTATTTTCTTTCAATGATTCTGCTCGAAAAGGCTTTGCTTTGATTCGTCGTATTTTTTGGGAACTTATCACATACCTATAACTTCAAGTGTGGTTTCCACCACAGTTCGCACAACATAGGGGTTTTTCTTTATTATTTTTATCAAGGCAGTTACTAATTGAATGATTTCGCCCACATCTAACACATTTAGGTTTATAGTTGTAGCTCACCTTCGTGTGATTGAAACTCACCGATAACATTGTATCGGGCCCTGTCTGCCTTTATACTCAACAATTTTAACGACTAAGTCGCAATGTTATCTCTCATGATAAATTTGCTTAGATCCCTTATTTTTAGGAAGAGTGATTAGGAAAAGTGGACGCTTAATAACTTCTCCCCCTCGTCTTCGTGGCAAATGTCACGAAGACGAGGTCGAGACATTTGTCACGAAGACATATCGTGAATGGTGCAGTTTAAGGTTTCTAATTTCTCTCTTATCTCATCTATTTCAGTCGTGAGTAGCAGTCCATTTATAACCAATTTTAAATTTTTATCTTCTGGCAATTTATGCGAGTGATGCTGTATATTCATTTCTCGCAAAATCCTAACAATTCCCCTGTAACTGTCCGCACTAGCCGTTGTAACTTTGACTCTTTCTCTTATTCGGTTTCCCATGAATTCAAATTTATGCTGATGAAATATGGTTTTTATCTTACTCCATGAGAGTTTTGTTTCTTTTAATATGATCGGTGGCAGTTTGTTTGTCGTGGGAGTTTCTGGTGTTATCGTTTGGGATACATTTTCATTTGATTTATTTTTCATATAATTATTTTTCATTTAATTTTTCATATTTCATTATTTAATTCACATTTCATCGAGTTTGTCAGAATTTATATCCTGCATATCAGTGGTGTCCATTTCTACACTTTCAGTTTCCTCTTCTGTAATGTGCGTTTTGAGATTTGTTATCTGGTTATCCAAAATAATATTTTGATTCCTGACAATGGTTAGAGAAACTATTTGGGTGTGTATATTAAGTTTATTTTTCTTAATAACTGCTCTGGGGTTTTTTGTCCTAACTGTTTTAGCACCGTATCTGTTTGGTCTCTCATCTTCTGAACTGGTGCCGTTATCTAACGTTTTCATCACTTTCCGTGCTTTCTTCGTTTATTTTGATCTGACTCCTAGCTCTATCATTGCCTTCCATTGATTTTCTCGTGGCGGATGAAGTATTTTGATTTGCATCATAATTTAACACCTTAGTGTTTGTTTTGCTTTGATCCTTTAGTGCATTAACAATATCTAACGAACTGAGTAAAAATGCATAAAATTTACTTTCGATGGCCGATACTTCTCCTTTGCTATCTCTTATCAATTCCAGTTCCCGAATTTGCACACTGTAAATATCAATGAGCCTCTCCATGATTTCGCATAAGAACAAGCAAAAAATCCAGCGCCCAGTCAATCATGTTAAGTGCTACCCATCGGAATGGAGCCTGGCACGACAGCCTTCTCCACAGGCGGATGTGTAGGCGGAAACGCACGAGGCCCCTGACAAATACCTGAAGTGTAAGCCTGGAGGTTACTACGTGCGTTATCAAATCCAATGAATCGCCGAAGAATAGTTTAGCAATCAGTTTTATCAAATTCGCAACAAAATCGCTCTTATATAATCGCAAAATGACGCAAAATACGTTAACCAGCAATTAACCTATTTGACAAGACAATCCTGAAATGTCATTAAATAACTCAAAATAATAATAACGTGAAAGTATCTGAGCATTTCAGAATTAATACTAACCATAAAATAGCATTTACAGCTGCTGATGCAGTCAGATAAAGCTAAGCACGTGGTTGCGATCCGCAAGACATGTGCATAGGACAGGGCGTACTTGCCGTAACAGATAAGCGTGGCAGGAACTATGTCACGATGAACCTTCACAGTCCACGTCTCTACTACGAATGGAATATGCCCTTAAACAGGATAGCAGCAATACTCAGCCTAAAAAAGATTCAGTATCCAGAAAGCAGAAAGCGGACGCTGATTGAACCATAGTAAAGCGATCAAAACGCTCACGCAAAGACAGAAGTTCTTTCACCATGTCGCAAGCTAGCAGCACAAGTTCTCGCTCTTAATGACGAAGAAATTCTAGATGATGAGGCTATCACACCAGACAACAGCCCAAAACCATTACAAGATAAGGAGAAGCAATATGTTCGAGACCCCACAAGAAAGATCCCTCCTATTGATAAACTGAAACCCTAAAACTGATATCTGCTGGCCGCAGATTAGAAAACAAATAAAAGATGTACTTAAGGTGAAGAAACTTGAAAGCAGAATTGATCACGATACTCTAATAATTCAACTGTTTAACGAAGAAGATTTCCGGAAAGTTCAAGAAAAATTTATCAAGGAAGAGATACCGTTTCACACATTCCTACTGAACCCGGAAAAGAACACTAAAGCAGTGATCAAAAGTCTCACGATTGATACTCCAGTGGAGGAAATCAAAGAAGAAATTGAAAGCCACGGTATCACAGTATTGAAATGTCATCAACTTACCAGAATGAGGTGCGGAGTTCCGACCCTATTTCGAGTATTTTACGTTGAAACCCCCAAAACCCCGACGGGAGAGAAAATTTATGAAATCAGGCACATTTCGAATATGAGAGACCGCATACGTTTATATAAAAACTAACCTTGCCCAGTACAGTGTTTCAAATGCCAGCGTTACGGACACACACAGAGAGCGTGTTTCAGTACTCCCGTTAGATGTTCGGATCAATATCAATCGTTTCAATACCTCTATTTAGGGTAAAAAAGAAATCAAAGCCGTGTGTGTTCTGTGCGCTGTCCGTCACTCTCCAATGCCCTAAAAGACCTGGAAATTCGAAAAAAACCTAAGAAAAATGAAAGAATCAATCCTCTTCCAAACGAAAAAGACTTTCCGGATTTTACTAAAATTGATCAGACCGATAATTCTACTTTCAAATCACAGAAATCCTTCGCCGAAGCAGCAGAAAGCAAACAGCAGAAAATCCCTGATAGCAACACACTAAGCAACCGCAAAACTTCGAAGAATTCAAAGCTTTAATCTTCAAATTAAAAGCATTGTATAACAAATTTGCAGCAGTAAACGACGAGAACAGTAAAACTGATTTTGCCCTGCAAGTCCTCGAACTGTTTATTTAAAATAACCAGCGCTTCAATGCACAGGGCAAATTCCAACGACTTGGATCCCAGGTCGAACTTTATTTAAAAAAATTTCTTCTGGGACTTGTAAATATTTTTATCTTACTCTACCCATTATTCTAGGATTTTTAATGCACTTTGTGAATTTTTATTGCAATTTTTGTATTTTTCATGTAAGATAGACTGTTTCCCTGGAGCTGCCGATTTTTAACATCATGAAGAGTTTTTTTGCACGCATAACTGACTTTTGCCATATTATTTCTTCTCGCTACTGAAGTATCTCCGATTTCGGATTATCCGAATCTGGATTTTCACGAACCCGTGTTTTCTGAGGCTCGCAACTTATGTCATATATGGGAGTAAAGGTCTTCGGACCGAAGACTTCGCTACGCAACTGATGATCCCACTGCTTATCGACTGCTGCGGATGCTAAGATTATTGCCTCTAATAATTGCTATCTACTAAGTACGCTCATGTTTCTGAACTCGCCCTTGGGTGTAGTGAATTTTAATACACCTTTTATCAAAAATTTTATTTACTAATAGCCTATGGTATACTAATAGCTATGGTATACTAATTACTAATAGCCTATGGTAAAAAGAGTTAGCCAACGTCAGTGGTGAGTATCGGATGTACGCGAGAAGCGCGAAGTAGTGTGTAATCGTGTAATTTACTTATCATGTTTCTACTCTGTTGTTCTACGTCTTCATAGCATAAATAAATGTTTATCATGTAGATGGAAGTCGTCATTTTTATTCTACATTGGTTATGGGCCCAGGCATTGCATAACTGCGCAACACAACCGTCTGTGTTAAATTCTTTCGGCAAGCTAAGCTGAGTCGACTGAAATCGAAAATGACGACAGCTAACACAGTTTCAATTGAAAAGCTGAAAAAGGTCAATTTTGACACGTGGAAATTGCAAGTGGAAGCAATACTGATTAAAAATGATCATTGGGACTACGTAACTGGGAAAATTACGAAACCAGAAACTGGTGATGAAGGTTATGCTAAATGCAAAACTACTGACCGAAAAGCAAGAGTGGATATAATCCTATCAATTTCACCCAGTGAACTTGCACAAGTAAAAAACTGTGTAATATCCCATGAACTATGGAGTAAATTGCACTCTATTTACGAATCGAAAGGGCCAGCTAGAAAGGCTACAATTCTAAAAAAATTGCTTTTTACAAAAATGACCGATACTAAAGAAATGACTGATCACCTAAATGATTTTTTCATTCTCGTGGACAAGCTAAAAGAGATGGAAATTGACATTGCGGATGATTTGCTAACAATATTGCTTTTATATAGCATACCGGACTCTTATGAAAGCTTTCGAATTGCCATTGAATCTCGTGATGAACTGCCTGCTCCAGACATGTTGAAAATTAAACTGCTGGAAGAAGCTAACGCCCGCAAAAATAAAAATTCATCGTATTGTGAATCACAACAAGCATTCTATTCAAAAGATCGGAAGTATAATCAACGA
>KK117904.1:123597-141152 GCA_000611955.2 Stegodyphus mimosarum
CCTAACTTGCAACTCTTCGGCGAACCAATTCCCTGGGTTCCCACGTATAAGTATCTAGGAGTGATACTTGATTCCAAATTAACTTGGCAACCTCACATAAAGAAAGTTATTTCTAATGCGAAGGCTGCCAAATCCCAACTTCTGCCTTTTTTCGCTCGGAAGAGCGACCTGTCAACAAATAACAAGATTCTGCTCTACAAATCCATGATAAGGCCAATTTTAACATATGCAAGCCCAGTATGGGGCGCAGCTGCAATTACTAACAGGAAAGATGTCCAAATTTTCCAAAATATTATGCTTGGTGTTGCATCCAGGTGTTGCATCATCCAGGTGTTGCATCATCTAAGAAAAGACCACGTGCAACACTGGCACGCGACTATAAGGAGTCACCCTTTCCGAAGCGGCGTTGTCATGGAGACGGGTCGCCTCGAAGCAATCACCCAACTCTCGTTCAACCCCCCCCCGCCTAGGTCAATCCGCTGCGCGCGCAGCTTCACCCAGGTCCATTATCTCTGTCCCGTAACCGGGGCAACCACTTAGTGCAATCTTAAGAGATTGCTTATCTCTAAAGTCTTTTGTTCCCTTCTGAAAAGGGTTCTGGCGCTCTTATTATTATTATTTAATACAGTTCCTTAAGAGGAATCTAAGCTTCTAATTTTATTTTCATATGATGCTATTATTAATATTATACATAACACTTAACGTTAATAGTAACTAATTTAAAACTCAAATGTTTCTCCTTAGAGACAGTTCGGCCAAAGAATATGTACTGTTAAGAAGGAAAACTTCGCAGAAGCAGAAGTGGCTCCCTTCCAACGAAAAGGGAAACAACTGCGCATGCGTGAAATATTTGTCACCAAAAAGCGCCAAAGCTCGAAGCTGAATGTGGAAGTTCGTTTGGACAGGTTTGACAGTTACGTTTAGCAAGAGTTTAAACAAAGAATAGGTTCTTTGGTTTCAAGTAGCGATATGGACAATGGAAGTTCAACAGCCAGTGAAAGTGGAACTTCACCTAATATTTCATTATTTCCGAGTTTAAATTATCGCGACAAGTCAAAGAACGATTCATCTTAACCCGTGTTCCTCAATTTCCTATACACGTCTCGGAGGGGGAAAATGTCGGCTAGGTACCAAAGAACC
Source organism: Stegodyphus mimosarum (assembly GCA_000611955.2). Lineage (NCBI taxonomy): Eukaryota > Metazoa > Arthropoda > Arachnida > Araneae > Eresidae > Stegodyphus > Stegodyphus mimosarum. The sequence continues at coordinate 124,738 of KK117904.1, forward strand.
GGCACATCACAGAGGGGAAATTGTCGCCAACAGATTCCGTCGCCAAATCCCTTGGCGAATGTTCCCTTTTCTTTGTAGCGGCGTTGCAAAGTAGTTTACATTACGTCTATGGAGCCTTTCCTTCTTTACATAGATGTTCTTTGGTTCGGCCCTGTCTCTTTAAAATTTCAACTCGCATAACGAGTTCCCGCCTCCCCCCTCTCCCAGACCCGAAGTGTGCGCGAAAGAAGTTCGCAAGCACTTCCATTCACGCGTTGTTAACACCTTAACAGCAGATGACCATCGATCAAGGAAAACTAGCTGCTAATCAAAATTCAAGATGTAACCCCTTCTAAATTGATTCTGGCCCTTATTTCCACACAAAAATTTACTAAATTAAGTCCTTCAGTGTTCTTACCTTTTTTGTCACTGCGAAGGCAGGTTTCTTATTTTGATTTCCCAAATTTTTGGCACTAAATTTTATCTTTTGCGGAACCCTTCTTTTGGCGATAATATATTAATTGATGATGTGGGGATAAAGGCTAATTGCCTAAGTTCCCCGTAATTGACCCCTTCCTTGGTCCTTGGTCCACTGGTATTGGCTAGGAGGCGTGGTTTTACTTAAAAGTGAGTTAAGTTAATAGGTTTAATTAAAACTATAAATTAATTGCTTAAAAGAATATTGTAACTTTAAATAAAGTAAACGGATCATGGTTTAAAATAAAGGTGGCCTAAAGCTGGGCTATTGCAAGGATGACTGTCAAAGAAAAGAAAACTAGTAGATAAAACAAAATTATTCTTATTGGGATAATGTTGCTGAAGTTACATTTTGACTTGAGAGATGGCGCCACTTATGCAGCAGTTTATGTATTTCAGAATTAAAGATTAAGGAACTATTGAGAATTTAGGTTCCAAATTAAGAATTAAAGATGCCTTAAGACCGCTTTCGGTCTTTTCCTGTTGTTCCAGTCGTTATAACTGAGCTGAGGAATGGTACTGTTGCGAACTTTAGGAATGTTTTTGAAGAAAATTTTTGCAATTTTCGCAAAACAAACATTGATTGTTTCTACGTTCAATTCTTCATGTATGGCATTATTTCTTATAAATCAAGGGCAGTTTGTCATCTGCCTAAGAGTGATATTTTGCAGTTGCTGGATTTTTTTAACAGTTGTATCACATAGTGAACCCCAAACCGGACAGGCGTAGGTGATGATGGGACGCAACATGGATTTGTATACAAGAATTTTATTTTCAATAGATAAGCTTGAGTTTCGGGCAATTAAGGGGTAGAGTAAAGTTTTAGTACCCCGAAAGTTATTTAGAATATGTGTTACGTGAGGGGCCCAGTGAGTCTTTGGTCTAAAATAACACCAAGATGTTTGGCTTGCTTGGCCCATGGAATATTTTCCTCGTACATTTTCAGAGTTGTTTCCAAGTCGATGTTGGTTTTATAGGTAAAGTAAACAGCTTCAGATTTTTGGACGTTTGTTTTAATTTTCCACTTGATCTTCCAGGACTCTAGTGAGTGGATGTGTTCTTGTAATGTTCGTACGACTGCGGCCATAGACGCGTTTTGATAGAGGATCGCAGTGTCGTCTGCATATAATGCTAGTGTAGTGAGGGGGTGTTGTGGGGTGTCGTTCGTATAAATTGAAAAAAGACAGGGCGAAAGTAAACTTCCCTGGGGTAAACCAGCGAGAGCTACTTTCCGTGTGGAGTGAGTATTGTTATAACGAACGACAAAGTGTCTATCGGCTAGATAGGAATTAATGATGTTAATGATGTAGTCTGGGAAACCCAGGGTGATTAATTTGTATGTGAGGCCTTCTAACCATACACAATCAAAGGCTTTCGATATATAGAGGAAGAGGGCTCCAGTGATTTGTTTATTCCTGTATCCTTCAGAGATCATTTCTGTAACTCTGTACAATTGATGTACAGTCGAATGCTTGGCTCTAAATCCATATTGCTCTTGAATCTGAATTCCGTTTTCTTCCAGGAAATCTTGTATCTTAGTCAGGATGACAGCTTCGGCGATTTTGCTCAGGGTAGAAAGAAGACTAATCGGCCGATAAGATGATGCCTGTGTGGGGTCCTTTCCGGGCTTTAGGATAGGTGCTATGATGGCAGTTTTCCAGATGGTGGGAAAAAGTTGCAGCTCGAGCATGATGTTGATGAGCTTAGTGAATTTGCAGAGCATTTTTGGCCCCATTTCTTTTATCATTTTGTTGCTGACTTTATCCAGTCCTGGACTTTTTCTATTTTTTCTCTTCTCGATATAACTACTAACCTCTGATGGCATAATTAGAGGGGTGTTGTTTGTGTTTGTTTTTGTTTGGAATTGTGTAATGAGGGATGAAACAATATTTCCTGTCTGTGGGTGTGATATGTTGTGTGTGCGAAATTGAGAAGCATAGTGATCTGCAATAGACTCAGCTTTCTCAAAATCAGTGTATGCGATCCCGTTGGGGCCGTTAATGGGCGGAATATTAGTGTTGCGTCGTTTAAATTTAGAAGTCGCACTCCAGATCGAATTATCGTCTGCTGAGAGCGATTCTAAATGTCTGGCCCAGTCAAGTTTTGCATGTTTTTTTAAAAGAGTCCTGAATTGCTGGTTTAGCTGAGTATAAATAATTTTATCATTTGGACATCGAAATCTTTGCCACTGTTTCCTGGCTTGATTTCTTTTTTTAGTCATCTCTCTAATTTCACTGTTTTTGTATCTCTTTTCTATTTTAGTAAAGGTACTATTTTTGAGCAGGGCATCGTGCAGTTCCTCCGTAAATTCTTCCACGTAGGCATCTAACTCATTTCCCGTTTCTATTGCAAATGTTGGGTACTGAGTGTTGTTGAGAGCTTTGGCATAACCTGCCCAGTTAGTAATAAGGGCTCTTTTGTGTGGTGTACTGTAGGAATTGGTAGTTACTTCCATCATAACTGTGTTATGATCTGATGTCATCTCATTCAAGCTATCAATAAAGCTTGGTAGCTGAATATTTTTTAAGATAAAAAAATCAATAACCGATGGTTTACCAATCCCACAGTGTGTTGGTTTGGCTGGAAATGCTAGGTTAATGTTGGCTGATTGAGCAAAGTGATGAATAATGCGACCGTGTTGATTAATATCCCAGCAATTCCATTCGCGGTGGTGTGCATTAAAATCTCCACCTATAATAACTCGATTGTTTGTGTTAAGCAGTGTTTGTAAATCATTTTTAACACTGTTTGCAGGAGTATGTATTGGAAAATAAGTGGAGATAACAGTAATTGGTTGTGCTGTGTTTGGAGTGAGTGTAATAGCTAGGGCCTCAATGGCTAAAAGCTGTGCTAGTGGAGTTAGAAAATGGGAAATGGAGCGCTTAACTAGGATCAGAAGTCCTCCTCTTGCGTTTCCATTTCTTGCATATCTTCCAGTGATGGGTCAATCCCATCTGTGTGTGATATAATTGCAAGCATAAAATTTGCTTTGAGGGCCAAGCATGTGTTCTTGGAGGAGAATAATGTCAGGGGAAAATTCGTGTAAAAACTCCTTAAGCTCATAAGCTTTAGGGAGCAATCCATTTGCGTTCCAAGTCACAATATTAAGAGGTATATTACAATTATTCAGATACATAACTGATTTCATTCATAATTTCAAAAAATAGGAACATTTTATCCATTGGATTGGATAATTCTTTCATTTTGGGCATATACATTTTAAAAACATTATTCATTAATTTAATTTTTCCAAAACCAAAAATACTGTTTAATTCAGAAATATTTTTAATAAAACTGACGAGCTCAGAATATTGATTGCTCTCCTGAGGAGAGTGTGCATTATTTTTTTTGCGTTATATTTACATTTTCCTTTTTTTAGAGCTCATATTTAAATTTTTAAAGCAGTACTAATATCTGCAACATTAAAATTACTTTTTGCATTCAAATTTATTTGTGCAGCAGTAGCCGTATTTGGGGGTTGTGAAACTATATCCTGTTTAGAATTTTGAATATTTTTTGCCATTTCAGCGAAAGAGATTCCTTTCTTAATTGTACTATCTTATTTTTGGCTGGTTGGTTTCATTTTTGGGGAACATTTCGCACCCCCTATAAGACGCAACGTGATTTTTTTTGCAGTTGCTGCACTTGGGTTCATCTAATTTACCCTTATTAGGGCAATCCATGGTCCGATGTTCTAGTGAGCATTTAACACATCGAGGTGCGAAGAAGCCGTTCTCCGAAGAATGGTGCCACTTTTGGCAATTATAGCACTGTGGCACCTGATTCTTGGAGACATACTTCTCCATAGTGACGGAGAACAGAAGCAAGTCCTGAACTTGATATATTTGCTCAGCTATTTCATTTTTCATCACCTGTACTAGAAACAGGGGCATGGGGGCCTTGGTCCTTCGTCCTGTTAGCTGTGTCACCTTGTTGATGATAAATCCTTTCTGGATGAGGGCTTGAGTAATTTTCTCAGTTTTTGAAGTTATCGACATTCCTCGTAACACGACTTTGATTGGTCTTGCGTAGTTGGCGTTGATAACATAATGTTCAATTTTTTTTTGCTGAAATAGAGCACTGAGTACTCTGTGGTCTTCCGCCGTTCTTGGCAAAATTTTGAGTAACTCTCCATTTATTTTACCTAAAAATTTAGCCTCTGTCATTTTTTAGAGTTCTTTTAAAAACTCTTCATGCTTTAATTGGCCAGGATTAACCATGATGGGGGGGGGTACAGCCTGGTTAGACGTATTGGGCGGTTGCTGCTGCACAGCCTGTTGGTTTGAGGGTTCATTATCATATTGCCAGTAGATTCATTTTCCGTTGAATTCAATAAATTAAATTTATTTTTAGTTTCAGCCAAAAATTTAACTTTTTCTAATTTCTGCTGTTTTGCAGTTTTGGTAGGGAGCTTAAATCCGTCATCATCTATTTTGTTTATTCTATTGCTATTTTTTCTTTTAAGTTTAATTTCATCAGATTTTCTTTTAAGATTTAAAATATTAACAGTGCCAATACCAGAATTACTATCAAGATTGTACTTACCCCTGATTTCCATAACTTGTGCTTTCAAATTATTCATGGTCTTCCGAAGTGCGTCCGTGGTAGTATCCGGTTCCGTAACTGGTCTATTTTTTTGCATTGTAATTATCGTAGTTTGTATAGCCATAATATGTTCTTCCAATTCCTTAACGTAATTATTCCAGTAATCTAGGTCGATGTTGTCCTCGTTAGTAGTTGCAGGTAATCCTACGCAGCTTTCCGTAAAATAGACGACTCCATCGGAGTACTTGTGTCCATACTCGCAGTCTCATCGGCGCTCGGCTCTGTCGCGACGGCTCTGAGGCGCTCATTTTGAGCAGCCTTCACTGACGACTTATGAGGCGGAGCATTAGAACTGGGTTGAAAAGAAATTCTGACCGTTTGCCTGCCTGCCGACAAGAGAGCACTAATCGGCTAGTCGTTAAGACTCGATTCTATAATTTTTCCCCTTTTCCATAATCGCTAAGCCAAGAGCCCCCTTCCCCCAGTGAAAGTACACAACTGTTTTTCCAGCCCACGGGAAAATGCAAATTTTGTTACTTCCTTGTATTTTTAAAATTCGCATAGCTTGTGCTTTAGATATATAATGTCCTGAATGATTGGCATACAAAATAAATATCTTTTACATGTAATCGGTCATGCTCCTTTGTAAATTTAACAAATTTAGATTATGTTTTCATTTCAAAATTCTTCTTCCACAGCATGAAATCATTAACCACAGAGAATTCTGTCTCTTCCTTTTCAACGGCTATTTCATATTCCATTAGGAATTGTAATGAAAAGATTTTCTTTGGGAAGCATTCATTAGATAATGGGAATTTACATAATTCTTTTTTGAGGAACACTCAAGGCTAGTGAATGCACCCTCTGTGAAAATGGTAAATTTTTATTATTGTTGAACTGACTGTTACATAAACTGCATTTAAATTCGAAAACTTTACTTTTACTGGCTTTAAGTATTGTTATTTGTTGTGACATATGCAATGTTATACAGTGTCATTTTAGATTGCTGTTATTTGAGAAACATTTTTGGCAATCAGTGCATTTAAAAGGTTTTTAAAATTATACTGGCTTTTGAAGCAAAAATATCTTAAATCGAATTACCACTGACGACTTCATAAAATGTATGATCTGAACTCCAATTAGATATTTCAGCTGCTGAAATGTGTTCTTTACTGGAATGTATGTTCTTCAAATGACGCTTTAAATTACTGCCATTTGAAAAACACTTTTTGCAAATAGGGGAATTGAAAGATTTTGAAATTATAGTTTCCCGAAAGATGTTGCCACTCGTAATCAAAGGGGGAAATGTGAATTTCAGATTCATTGTCTGATTGATCATGGGTACCATCATCCAGCTCATTTAAATTGGTGTTATATATTCTAATATTTTGAAGCAATAAATATTCCTGCAGCAATAACTTCGTATAAATTTACTCTCATGTTCTTTAATACAAGGTGGGAAAAATCCTTTTATGTTAGCAATACCTTGTACTTTTAAATGTGTCTTCCCTTGACTATCAGATTTAAACATACCGGATATATGGAAAATAAAACAGTAATATGCAGCATTGCTGGTTTTTTTCGTGTTTTCGACAATAAATTTGGAATGTGTTTCTTTCTCAATACTTTTTTTCCAATCATAAAAGGACTCTAATAAAGAAAATTCTAAATATTAATCTATTCTTGTAACATGATCACGTTCAAAATGTCAAATAGTATTTCGCTCATCAAAAAAGGAATTTCACAGTAAACATTTATGAGACTGATGCTGGAAATGGAGGTGGTACATGTTTCTGCCGTTCATGAGCTTTTAAATGACATTAATTGCTGAACTGACGTCACCAACCAACAAGAACATTTAAATTCGAATACCTTCCTGCGCTTTAAGGCCAGCAATTGTGTCGGATGACGATTTGCTACATATCTTCTTACATTAGAAAATGTAGAATATCTTTGTCCGTAGTCCACAAAAGAAAAACTTTTCAACAATTGAAACACTTTTCAACAATTGTTTTCAACAACAACGTTATTTCAGGAACGTTTGGGCTTGAAAAAGACCTTTCAATTTCTTCCGAGGGCATCGCCTGATTTTCCGATGCAGGAAAACCATTTAGCCTTGAATAGGGCCGTTTTATTGTTTCAGAAGACATGATAAAATTTCCTGAAGAGATATTAATTATATATAGACATATTATATTCACAAATTGCGAAATTCCAACAACGCTCTGGACTAAAATTCCCTGTATTCAAAATCTCTTTTCCCTTCTTTATTACCCAAGTAAGGGAAAACAACGGGTATGATCAAAAGTGATTCTTGGTGTGTAGACGCTTGTCTCCCGACTCGTTCACGGTTCCCTTCTCAAAGCTGAGTAGTGATGCAATGTGTCTCTATTTTTGTGTGATAGCATATTGTCTTTGCGTCATTTTTAAATAAAGTGTCCCAGTTTTAGTAGACTCAGACTAAAGCAATTTATGAAATTTCACTTGCCTCTTGACCATTTACTCGGGAAAGAGGCCAATAATAATTTATTTCTATACCTGAAAGAAACAGGTTTCTATTATTTAATTTAATTTAGCTTTTACAAGAGTGTAATTTAATGTGGTTTATCGTTTGTTGCGTATCATTTCTGAGTTTTAATATATATTCATTTTAGTGTTCATAATTTTCTTATTTCATTTCAATTTTATAACTTCGCTTTTTGTCCTTTTAAATTTGTGTTTCATATAAACTTTAGTTGGGACAAAATGCCATACCCTTGTATATAAACTACCGTGTTTCGCTCACATAACCTTTCTGGTTATGCGGCATTAACTCTACTACTACTACCAAAGTGTGCTATATATGTTCATTTAAATCAATCAAAAAACATTTAAGCGTAAAGCTCATTTAAATATGTGTATGCTCTTTCATCTAGGAAAAACCTTACATGTGTAAAGTAGTAAGAAATCATTTAATCACAAAACTCATTTAAATATGCATATGCGTATTCACACAGGAGAGAAACCTTATGTGTCTCAAGAGTGTAAAGAAGATGTTTTAGTATGAAGGATAATTTAAACAACCATAAGCTTCACAATTCACACAGGACAGAAGTCTTATATGTGTGAGGTATATAAGAAATCATTTAATCAAAAAGCTCATTTGAACATGCATATGCGTATTCACACACGAGAGAAACCTTATATGTGTGAAGTATGTAAGAAGACGCTTAGTAAAAAGGATAATTTAAACAAGCATATGCTTATTCACACAGGAGAGAAACCTTATATGTGCGAAGTATGTAAGAAATCATTTAATCAAAAAGCTCATTTAAACATGCATATGCGTATTCACACGGGAGAGAAACCTTATATGTGTAAAGAATGCGAGAAGACGTGTAGTGCAAAGTGTGATTTAAACAAGCATATGCTTATTCACACGGGAGAGAAACCTCATATGTGCGAAGTATGTAAGAAGACGTTTAGTGCAAAGGGTGATTTAAGCAAGCATATGCTTATTCACACAGGTGAGAAACCTCATATGTGTGAATTATGTAAGAAATCATTTAATCAGAAAACTAATTTAAACATGCATGTGCGTATTCACACAGGAGAGAAACCTTATGTGTGTGAAGTATGTAAGAAGGCGTTTAGGGTAAAGGTTTGTTTAAACAAGCATATACGTATTCACACAGGAGAGAAACCTTATATGTGTGAAGTATGTAAAAAGACTTTTAGGGTAAAAGGTCATTTAAACAAGCATATGCTTATTCACGCAGGAGAGAAACTTCATATGTAAGAAGATGTTTAGAGAAAACAGTAGTTTAAACAATCATATGCTTTTTCACACAGAGAGACCTTATATGTGTGAAGTATGTAAGAAGACGTTTAGTGAAAAGGGTAGTTTAAACATGCATATGTGTATTCACACGGGAGAAAAGCCTTATATATGTGATTTGTGTAAGAAGAGGTTTAGAGAAAAGGTTAATTTAAACAAGCATATACATATTCACACAAGCAAAAACCTTATATGTGTGAATCATATAAGAAGACATTTTGTGTAAAGGGTGATTTAAACAAGCATATGCTTAGTCACCCAAGACAGAAAGCTCACATGTGTGAAGTATGTAAGAAGTCATTTAATGTAAAAACGTCCAGTAAAGTGCAGAAGCATCCACTTCTTTGGCGTGTTTTGTTTGCCATTTTTTTACAAGAGTAAAAAGAATTGGATTTTTGTCAATTTCTTTTGACTTTTTAAGTAAAAATAGATCTATGTGTACAAAGACAAAGGGAGTCCATAATGCTGAATTTGTGCAATTCTGGGATGATTTTTTTTAAAGTTAAGAATAGGTCGATGTGTACATGGGTACTGATCTTAAAAACTTGCCAAGCAGTGGTTGATTGTAAAACTTCTTTAAAGATGCCTATACGTATGCACACAGGGCAGAAACGTTGTATGTATGAAGTATTTAAGAAGTCATTTAATCGGAAAGCTCTTTTAAACTGCCATGCGCAGATTCACACGGGTCAGAAAGCAGGTATGCGTGAGATCTGTTTAACCAAAAATATCATTTAAACTTGCGTACACATATGTGAACACCAGAGAAACTTCATATGTATCACATATGTAAGAAGAAGTTTGCTCAAATGGGTAGTTTAACAAGCATAAGTTTATTCACTCTGGAGAGAAAATTTTTGTGTGTAAGGTGTAAATATTCAATTATTTTGATAAAGAGTATTTAAATATGGATGTCAACATAAGAGGCAAATATTATGAGTTATGTATGTAACAAGTAATTTAGGGTGATGAAGTAGTTGAGAAAACATGTTTTTTATCTACGCAAAAGAGAAGCCTCGTGTGTTTTGATCATATATTAGAAACAACTTTTACTTACCTTTACAGTGAGCATTTCTCTATGCAGCTTGAAAACCTCATCATTTGAGGTCAAGTCTGGATATTTCTCTCCAGTTGACAGAATTTAAAAACACCAAAATTCTAAGAAATTAGAGAGGCAAATTTGAATAGCATAAAGCCTACTGATGACTGTGGTAGAAACGTGAATTTTCATTTGATGAAAATAAATTATAAACCATCTTTTTTTCTCCAAGATGAAATATTTTTGAAGTTAATTTTACATGATAGTAAGTGTTGAGTGTATGTATCTGCTGCATACTGAAGTGTGGATAAGAACTTCAAAAACTGAAATTCTAAAAGGTGGCTAAATGTTTCGTCCAACATATGTGCTGCAAATTTTATGTGTCTTGTGCTGCACTTAACTGTTTCTGAATTTCATGTTGATACGAATTGCAACTGTGCCATTACTGATTGAAATCTCATTCTTGGTGCCTGTCATGAAAAATGTATTAGGTATTTCCGCTCATCATGAACAAGTACTGAAAACCATATCTATCCTACTCCAGTATCAAATGTGTCAGAAAATAATGTTCAGAAAATTAGTGCAATGTTCCATAGCAGTCGTAAGGTGAAATAAAATATCTCAGACATTTTCAGTCAAAACTGTTTTATAATTTTTTTTTCATGTAACAGTAAAAGAAAACTAAAATAATTCATTTTTATCTTCTGCTGTCATATTATAAGATGAAATAATTTCCTATTTGGGGAAATTACGAATATTTTGGCTCTGAAAAATAAATTAATAAATGCTTATTAAAAAGATAAACAATTTATCAAATGCCATAACTGGTAGGTTATTTGCTAGGTGTTTCATTTGGGAAGCACTGAGCAAAACGAAAAATGTTACGGTAATTATTTTAAGATTAGTTTCATTTCTCTTCTTTAATATTTTTTTATGATAACTATATCCTGAGTAATTGTTTTTGTATATTTAAATGTGTATCACTTTTCTCTGTAAAATTCAGTTTACACTTGTCGGATTTCTTTTCTTTCCTCCCCCCTTTTTTTTTTCAAAATTAAAAAATTTTGTCTGTTTACTAATACAGAGTTTATAGGGATGCTTTTTTCTTTTCGATTTTAGAATTTGCAGCCTCAGGATTTGAAGGCATTACTTATATGCGTATGATTCCTAAAAAGTGTGACAAAATGATTTAATAATTTAATTTTTGATGTATTATCATTTAATGGACATATTTGGTGAGAAATGTGGGATGAATATTATATTTTTTGGAGAATTTTTCAAAAACATTGAAAACAAAACTACTTAATTTTTTTTACTTTTGATTCTGGAAGTATGAACAACTATGGAAAGTTGCAAAAGTGGTTCTTATCTTAGCACATCTGTACACAAGTTTTTACTGCTAATAAAGATAATATTAAGTTATGTCAGTTAATAGATATCTGAGTGTCCTACAGAGTGCCAACACAAGGTATTTTTTCTTCTGGTACTATCTCTGTGGGTACTAATTTCTGCTGCCCAATCTTTCCTTAAATTCTAAAATTTTTGCAGTCTCTAAAATCTGAGCTGCTGCACTAAATTCTGAAATTTTATCATCACCAAATTTTCCTGCTTGCTGCTTTACTAAATTCTACAAATTCTCCTGCTGGCCCTGACCATATCATTTATATTTTTGCTCAAATTATTAAAGGAAAAACTAAATAGTTTTCATCGATACATTCCAAGTACATGTAGGTTTTTAAAGTAAGGGCAATTTTTAATTAAGTCTGAAAATTCTAAAATGAAGGGAGAAAGAAAATGATTACTGAAAAAGAAAGAAAAAAATTTTCTTTCTCTTCTTCTTAATATCATTATGGAATCAATTTCATAAATTATATGTAGCACTACTTTAAAGAATGCATTGAATAGAAACATCGTCCGAAACAGTAAAACAGTTCATAGCTGCAAATCTCATGAATTCATGTGTTCATTTATGTATGGAGGTAATAGCCATTCTTCTTATGTTTGTTATTCGTTATTGTTTTTATGATTTTAGCACTACTTTTTCTGAATTTTTTAATCAAGGAATTTACATAATTAAGCAAGTTGTCAGGCACAGGAATTCCTATCTGTGGAGGTAAAATTTCAGAGTGGAATTTTCTGTGGAGGTAATCAGCAGATAACAATGTAGAAGAGTTATTGAATAGACATGGTCACAAAGAGAATGTTTCAATGAGAAATGAAACACATTCTTGTTAAAATATGTCCAGCAAACGACTGACCAGGGAGGACATTCACAGCGTTGATTAAGAACCACAAACAGAGGGATCAACTGTTCTAGCTGAAAAAGGGTGGGCGTACTCACTCTTAAGCAAGCATGGATACTTTTTCCATTATATCATTAATCATCTCACAAGTTTTGATAATCCTGCAAATAGTACACGTACATTGTCTGTTTAATTTGATGGCTTCTGAAATCAAATTACAAAAAAATAGTTTTCACAAGTAAAATTTAGTTGATCACTTATTTTAGCAGTTAATTATAGGCGCCATGATCTACTGACGAAAATGGTTGGAATGCGCTTTAGCCCACTGCTTGGCGGCGATTGTTTTTGAATGAGCAATAAACGCGCCAACATGGGTAACTCCGTATATCCGCCAACATGGCTGACTGTTTGTACGCTGCCTACATTGTGCAATTCGCTGAAGTTTTTTTTAAGTTTAAAAGGAACGCTGTGCACATGTCATTTTCTTGCAATTTATTTTCGTTATTTTAGCTTATTTTGTTCATTTGTGTACGTCGCCTACATTGTGCAATTTGCAGATTTTTTTTTAAGTTAAAACGGAACGGTGTGTACATGGTATCGTTTGTAATTTTAATGCCCTTTTAAAAAAAATTCCTTCTTTCTTCGATGCCATTTTGGTTACGTTTTCGCGGAGCGTGTCGGGAAGGTTATGTAACGGCATAAAATGTGTAAGTATTACAACATAAAATGTAAATAATTAATTTAAACCTAACTGACAAATATTTTAATGATCATAATGTTCGTTTTGCATATTATTTTATTATCTTTTTGTGGCAACAGTTTCCATACTAATTTATGCTTTAGAATTCTATGTTTTGTTTACAATAGGTTTTCGCGGAGCATGTCGGGAAGGTTGCAATTGCAAAGACGTTTCGCAGAACCGCGCCGAATTGGCGATTTTCAAAACATCGCCAAGCAGTGGGCTAAAGTGCTTGGCGATTCACCATGAAAATTTTAAATGTAATTAAAGAGTTCTTTCCTTTAAGTCTGTAGCACTTTCCTTAACAACACCATCCTCGTTCTGGCAGAAGGGGCCATTTTCACTGTCCACACAAATCTGATAAAAAAGAAATGAAGTATTGCTACATAAAAGTATTCGAGTTTTATTAAATATTTTTATAATAATAGACTTAATTAGAAATGTATTGCAGTAGTAAACTATAAGCCAATTTTTACTTACATATACTTTACATTATGTTTAATTAGCTAATTTTTATTTACATGTGCTTAATATTATGTTTATTTTGCTAGTTTTTGCTTACATATGATTAACATTGGGCTTTTCTACTGATGAGAATTTAATAGCAATAATTATAATTTTTAATCAGTTAATTTTGGAGTAAATTTGACTTACATATGTGTAATATTGTGCATTATCTGCTAATTTAACCACATACCACTGAAACCATTGTTGTTAGTAAGCTTGGTAATGAGAAAATGTATTGGTATCAACAGGTTGTTTGCTATATTAAACCCAAACCCTGAAATTGTTGTTTGAAGGTTTATAATGTCCAATCAGGGTAGCAAAAGTTTCTGGAGAAATGGAAAGCTATGTCAGAAATGTTACATTCATATCACATACATATATACAACTACTTTTTAGCATCACTGTGTGTTGTCCTAGAAATACGTTTTGGCAACATGCTGCATTACTTGTTTAATACTTTGTTATGGCTTTTCAATGGAGTTACAGATAGTACGAAAGTAGTAAATGTCTAGAAAAGAGACACAAATGTTGCCTGAATTAAACAAGCAGACTATTTATTTGTATCTGAATAAAGTATAAATACTGTACAAAGTCCGAGATCCGAGTCGTTGGTACTTCGGCAATTCAGGATTTAGGACTTTTCTAGATAGCAGATCATTAATTTAAATCTAGTAAGATGACATATAGAAATTATAAAATTTAAAATATGAAATAAAAAAGTTTTTTTGACCTTACAGGAATCAAAGTTTAGAAAAAAAAAAAAAAAGAATTAAAAAAAAAAGGCTCAATATTTAGTTTTTTGCTTTATTAAACATTTCTTTCAATATTAGTTAGTTAATTTGCTTTGTTTTTTGTGCTAAGGCTTTTTCCTTATTTCTCTAAAATTTGCTTTTTTTGTGCTAAGGCTTTTTCCTTATTTCTCTAGAGTGACATAGTTTCTTATTTATTCAGTTACAAAATTCCAATTCCTGTAGATGCCATGTCGAGAATTCCACTAAAGTTCAAACCACAGTGAAAATTCTTTCATTCTCATTAACCTGTCACTTTCTTCACTATCAGTAGTATTATTTTCTGGATTTAGAAACATTCTTCATATTTCTTGTCTGTTAGTTAATTAATGATTGGGGCATTATCATTGCAATGAAAAACTTCTGTTATATCATTTTCATTTACTAACACTTCTCCATATTTCTTTAAAAAATCCATTATTGAAAAATTTCACTTTATGGTATCTGAAAAGCTTTAAATTTGGAGTAATCATCATATAACTAGGTAGCATCGACGACACCATTGCTGCTGTTTCGTGAGATTAACAACTAAAGATATATTAAACTAAGTTTTCCTTTTCCTTCTATCATACGCTCATGAAGTTAATCTTGAGTTGTATTAGTTATTTATTATGCTTACAGTATTTCCCACATATGCTTAAGGGTTATCTGACTCCTAAATAAATGTATTCCTGTATATATTTAAGACTGATTCTAGGCCATTTAGACATTTTATGGGCAGTTGTAATCTCGGCAGTTCCAAAATTCTGAGAAAGCCTCCCTAAATTCTGAAAATTTTACCTTTCTTAAATTCTACCTAGTGCGGCAGACCAGCTCTGGTGCCAATCCTGGGCTAATCTGAATAACAAATCAGTTATTCTCATTTCAAATAACACTGAATATAATCTTTTGGTGTATGAGTATCATTTACAAAATGTACTTTTTGCATATGGAAAGAAATTTTTGATATGTTTTTCCTCATTAATACATTTAACACACCGGAACGGAGTTAACTGAAGTCTATGATGTCAACATAAAGATTACCGTGCACTTTCGTGCTCAATTATACCAATATTAAAAAAGAAAAAAAAAAATGTTTAGTCATCACTGTATGGGCATTTTACAAGCTGCCATGTGTTGATAGTCATGTGGTGATGAATGTACAAGATAATAAAGGCCCATACTGGCATTAGTGCCATTGTGAAAGGAAAGATTCTCGTATGTTTTATCACAGAAAAATATCAAATCACAAGGAAAAAAAAGTTCTAAAAAACAGGGGAGCTGGAAAACTGCTGTTTTTCCAGAGATTTGGATTTTAGATCATTCCAGATATAGGATGTCTAGAATTTGAACTTTGTAGTGTATGTTCAACAGCACTAACTATTTAGTGTAATCTGCAAGATAAAGGTAAGTGCAAAAGTACAAATGACTCATTATTAATTATGCATTTCATTATTTTAAGAACTTAACTGATATTTAATGACTAACTTATATGCTTAAAATGAAGGTACACTGCGAAAAAAAAATGGGACTGTTCTATATCTCCCATTCTACTGTGCTGATTGACAAAATTCAAATTGCATTTTCCATGTCTCGAAAGCGGGACTAACTTTGGGGTTAGATGTTAAATTTATATATAGCTTTGTTCTAACATAGGTATTTTGACACAGAATCAACTTTTTTCTGAAATAACGTACTAATTTTTTTCCATATTTCAATTCTACAGCTCAAATTATGTCTAGACATTAAATTTTGTAATTTTTGGTGAGAAATTAATGGAGGAATTTAAAAATTTATCTTAACGATTTTTTTTTTTTTTTTTAGTTTTGCGCCAAGCATAATTCACTTGGCAAACTTCTTAATTTACAGCAACCTATTCTCCTTTCCTTTTCCTTCATTGCTCATGAGGGGGCGAAAGTCATCATTCATACTTTCAAATAAGTGTAACGAAGTGTGTAAACCACATTTTTGTTATTATCGCTTATAATAAATATGCCGAGTTTTAAAATGCGCCAAAATGTAAAATCACATATATTTTAGAAAATTTTCAATAGAAAACCTTAATTTTTTGC
Organism: Stegodyphus mimosarum; assembly: GCA_000611955.2. NCBI lineage: Eukaryota > Metazoa > Arthropoda > Arachnida > Araneae > Eresidae > Stegodyphus > Stegodyphus mimosarum. The sequence continues at coordinate 140,923 of KK117904.1, forward strand.
AGGCATACTTAGGCGTCTGCCTTAAGATGATGGCAAAACTTTTATAGGTTAAATTTTTAGTTATTCAAAATTTAATTTGAAAAATTTATAAAAATTATTTAAAAATAAATCATAAAAAATAGCCAAATTTTATTTGAAATGATCATAAATATCAAAATATGAAATGATAAATGAAATACGTTTAATAAAAAAAGAGCTATTAATAAATATATATCAAATTCAATTAACAT
>KK117904.1:150364-202035 GCA_000611955.2 Stegodyphus mimosarum
CTGCCTGGACTATCTAAACTTTACGAAAGAATTCTACTTGCCCGTATGAAATTGCACCTCCAAAAGCTACCACCGGAGCAATTTGGATTCCGTCAACATCTATCAACCACCAAGCAATTAGTAAGAATTACTGACTTTGTGGAGCAAGCACTTCATAACAATTTAAACACAGCTATCCTCATGCTAGACGTGGCGAAAGCTTTCGACCGCGTTTGGCATGAGGGGCTATTGATTCATCTTGATGCTATTGCAAATTGATTCATCTTGATTTTGAAAGAGAACTCATCCTTGTGCTACTTTTTTCATTTCAAACAGAACTTTCAAAGTCTCCGTTGGAAACTCTCTCTCTACTAAAAGAATCATGCTGAGTGGCATTCCTCAGGGATCGGTTTTAGGTCCGATACTTTACTTGTTCTACGTGGCAGATTTCCAGAAAATCCACTACAATAGTAATGCAATACTTGCATGCTATGCTGACGACACTGCTGCTGCACTGAAGTCAGCGAATGTTAATCATGCAATCAAAAAACTACAGGAAAACGTCCCTTACATTGAACACTGGTGCAAACGTTGAAAAGTGCGGATTAATGCACAAAAATCGCAACTCCTTATTGTCAGGAAAAGAAAGAAGAATGCCCGCCTTAAAAAGGAGCTATTACTGTTTAATGAACCAGTGCCAATTGTCAACAAAGCTAAATATCTTGGCATAACTATCAATAATAGACTTACGTGGACTGCACATTTTGAGAATACTCGTAGCCATACACTAAGAGTGATGAAATGTCTTCACCCAATTATCGGAAAATTTTCGAAACTGGATCTGTATAAGAAAAGTCTTATTTATCTTAGTACCATCACACCAATTATGATATATGCGGCGCCAGCCTCGGCTACCGCCACTGAAAAAGATATAGAGAAACTTCAAAAAGTGCAGAACAAGTTTCTTAGGATTAGCACAAATGCCCACTATTATGTCAGAAACGAAGTATTGCATAAAGATATGAAAATTGAACCACTAAATCAGTTTATTCGCAAGATTAATGCAAGTTTCTTCAAAGGTGCGTTCAATTGTGAACATCTTATGAACTTTAACTTGTTTCACTACGAGATACTTACTGAAGATAGGTTTCTCAGGCCTTACGCTGCTTACTTGATTAACCCTTAGCCTGTCGAGTTATTTTCTGCAATTACCTTTAAAACTGTCGCTAACTTTCGACCTAACTCCTCCTAAAATGTAGCGAAAATAACACTAAACTTTCGAAAAATGCTAGCAACTTCTTTTGTTAGTTGTCTTCCCTCCCAGAATTTTGGATCAAAGATTCCGCCTAATTGAGATAGATTGCTCCATAAACATTAGTAGCTGCGAGCTGTCAAGAACGTTGCAAAAGAATAGCTTTTCTCTGACTGTTCAACTCGTCAACATTTCCTGAATAGATTTCAGAACTACAAAACTTAAAAGTTTTCTTTCATACAGATATCTTATTTTCAAACATATTGCTTTTAAAATCTTAAATGCAGTAGAATATTTATTAGCTAAACTATTGTATATGCAATAAATCTGAAATAACAAACTTCGGGTTTTAGCTTTATTCTGGATTGAGAATTCACGCCTAGATTTGAATTGCCTTAATATTCTTTTAATATAAAGAAATGAAAACACTAAATCTCCTAATTTCATTTGAAATTTACACAATTGTTAGCCCAAAGGGGCAATTTGCCCAAAAGGGCTATTAGTTTGTATTGGAATTTTGCGTTGGTTCACTATAAAAAAATTTTTAGTGTAACTAAATAATATAAACTATATAAAAAATTTTTAGTATAACTGACTTTCATAGTACATTAAAAAAAAACTACTATGAAAGTCTGAATCGCTTTTTAAATCTCTGCCACCAAATATGAGTCTTGCGTTATATTTAGAGAAACTGAATAATGAAGAATCTGTATGAATGCATTTTTCTCGCATTTTGAAAAAAAAACAACGGTACCTAGAGATATCAAATTTTTAATAACGTAGTCCTTCACTCGAATACGGGCAACTGGAAGCCCAAATTTGGAATTTGTTTTATTATCTATTTGATATTTTGTAAAACGTTTTGATTAACAAACTCAACGATTTCAAAGAAAGCAACAGCAAAGCTGTACGAAAAAAAATTATCTCCAGCGCGCGAGACTGTGTATCCGAAATTCTAAAGATATACTCTTTTTAAAAATTCCTGATATTGTTGTTGAATTGAGTTTTATGGTTTAAGAACATGATATTTATTAAATAAAGGTAACACGTTAAGAAAACGCCGCCTTGGGCGTAATACAAAATCTGAAAGCCTTCAGATTTATTATTATTATTATTATTTTGCTTCTCTAAAAAGTTTTTAAGCTTTTTATTGATTGCTCATTACAATAGTACAGATTCGCATAGGTTTTCTTTTCAGTTTTTAGACCAATAATTGAACATATCCTTTAATTTCATTTTACAACGTCCGTTTACTACACGTTTCGTCTGCTGTATCTTTCAGCTTTCGTAATGTCATGGCCTTAGCAGAAAATTACATTCTAAACCTGGGAAATGAATTCTTGGCTTCATTTCTTAGGCAAAATGTTAAACAAATCATCAAGGAAATAACTAATATTCAATATGAAAAAAATAAAAAAAAAATTAATCTTTCAGTAAAAAAAAAGGCAGTGCCATTAATGCTTAAATAATTCTTAAATGCTTAACACTCAAAGACAAATGAAAGACATTTCGGCACGAGACGTTTATAAATTCTTTCCGCCACTAAATTAGTTCTAATATTTAAATTAATTATAGCATAAGTAATAAATATAGTTCTTTCATTGATCTACGTCTTTCCCAGCCATTGAAATTAAAATTCTTCCTTTTAATAAAACAATCGCTTTAAGGGAATTTCTTGATAATTAAAGACTACAAAATTGTTAATTATATCCGTAAAGCTCTCCAAAATATCATGCCCATTATTCATAAAACTGATATCATTTAAATGTGGTTCAGCAATGAGATACGTAGTAGATTTAATTTGTCAAACAAATATTTTCCAATTTTAGAAGGGCCACAAGCATTGAGACGGATCTTCTCATAGTAATTTATTTGCATAATGCTATGAAAAAAGTATATTCACTGTTAAAAATCCATAATTTGAACATTTCTCTCATGCAGTATTTTAAATAGAATGAGAGTAAAAATATTTATCGTCTAGCGGAATGCGTACTTGAACTACAAAATTTAGTTCTGTAGTATTAATATTGTCCTTTATAATATTAGTCAGTTTTTTGTGTATAAATTTAGAGCAGATTATGGTTGTATTAAATATACCAAATGCGTATATTTCACGTTAATGAAGGGAATAATTTACTACAGTTCAAACTAATTAAGAACAACAGCAGACAAGGAGGAAAAGAAGAGTAAACGAGATTTGTCGCATTTCTTACTACGGATCTACACCAGGGACGAAGGGAATAATTATTAAAAATTAAACATTCACGACAATTGTGGCCGAGGAAGTGAATACTATACACCTCATATCGCTAACAAGACTTAAAAAAATAAACGAAAAAATAAAGTATTTATAGTTTGAAAACATCAGATTGTTGCCCGATGTTTCAAATCAAAGTTTACAACTCAAATTAAAAAAAAATAATACTAATAAAATTCAATCTTTTACTTCCTTCTTCTTTTAAATAATACGGCAGCCTACTCTTGCCAATTCATAAAAATTAAATATATTCTGTTTACTCATAAAACCAAATACAATTAAAACTAAAATCAAAAAGTATTCCAATTTTGTGAAATCCAGCATTGTTTCTGTACTTCTTTGTGGTAAACTGTCATAAGGAGAAAAACATCAAATTAGTTAAAATGTCTACTACAGTTTAATCAAAATTAAAAAAAGGAGTAGATATGATTGCTTTTCAATCTATATATTATTATAAAATAATAGTCAGCAGGTTTTTTTGCTGGGAGATGTAAGATGATACCATACATAAAAGTTAAAGGTAGGAATTTTGCAACTGACCGTTATGATAAGATATTAGAAACCTACTTTATGTATGACACTCATGGTACGAAGAAACACTTATAAAAATGTTGCTAAAAAGTCCAGATAAAATGGCTTTCTGAATTATTTACTTTTGCTGTATTGAGCAACGATTATTTTTTAATAATATCGAGGGTAAATAAAACGTCTTATGCATCGCAGAATAATAAAAACATGGTCTCGAATTTTTTTTATTATTAATAATGGACAGGATTTATCCCTAGATGAAAATATTAACATTTCTTCCAAGTACTTAAACAATAGATAACAGTACAGGAAAATCTTTGCCTTCTAAAATTAATTTATTTATTCTTAATATTACGAATGTTGCTATTTCTCTCCTATGAAAGAATACATCCCTGGCCAGGTCTGAGTTCATTCATGAGATTAAAATATCAGGATTAAACAGATAAAATATTAAATATCGAAAACCTTCAGTTCCTACCGATTTTTGGACAAGGGCAAGCTTATTAGCAACTTTAGCAAGCACGATGAAGGAAAAAAATCATTTTTTTAAATATAAAATAAGTAAGAAAATAATTACCTATTCCGATATTAATAAAAAAGGTTAATTCCTTCTATTGTCTTATAATTTTTTTGAAAATCATAGCAAAAATGTTTGTTCTTCAAAATAATCCCCACGCATTAAGAAACAATTTTTTTCTTATATTGCATTTTTCTTTTGCTATGGAAAAGTACACAAAAGAGGGATGCCTGCATGAAGGGTTTTCTAAAGAAAACTGCTCCGTATCCTCGTTACACATAGGAAAACCTAGAAAAAGCCCCTGCTGCCAGCCTGTTTGCTGGGATTCGAAACCGGTTCGAACTACCAGGGTTCAGCGACATTCCCGCTCTAACACTGGTCCGCCTTTTTTCTTCAAAGGATTTTCGGCAAATAATTCCATCTTATGTATTATTTTTCAAGAAGTTTAAAAACTTGATATTCTTATTTTTCTAATGCATTTCTAAAACTTACGTAATTAGCAAATTTCATTAAACGTTTAGTTTTTATGATCTTTATTATCTCTTTTCACTACTACATTTTATAGCGTTGTTTCTAAGAAAAGTGAAGGCAATCCTTATGTTAGAAAAACTAAGAAACATAGTTCCTGTCAAAGCAATTAAGTGATGGGCATATTTTGATGAATATATAAAAAAAAAAGAATAAAGGAAATCTGAAAAAAATAATTATTTTGTAAAGAAAGTCGATATTTATTAAATGATAACATGAACAGAAATTGCTCACAAATATCTGCGTGTGATGAAGTTATTGTCAGACAACAAAGAAATGTAGATAAAAATTGCTAATTGGGCAATTATTATAGCTTTATACAAAATGCTAAATGTTATTCCCATGACATAATTTTGAAAGTCACTTATACATTTTTTTTCAACAGGTAATTACTATTTTCTGTCTTAAAATATCTATTTTTCTCACAAAGGTTGTAGGGTTTCGAATTTTTTTAGCTCTCTGTTTTATACTCTTAATGCTAGCATAGTATTTGAAACTGTAATGCGGGAAAAATTGAAAATAGGTGCATTACATTTACTTTTCAATCTTATTCTTTCGTAAGCATAAATGTTTTCGTACAACTTTTCCTGAAATCTTTCCTGATCATTTATAGAAGCTATGCTGTTAAAAATGGTTTACTGGGCCTGATTTACTTTGCATTATCCTTTCAATGAAAGCCACAGCACCAAAATATATATCTGCTTAACATTTTAAAACTATTACGAATTTGAATGTTTTTAGAATTATGTGAATAAAGTGAAACTCTTTTACGAATATGATTACTTATATATGGGTAAGCACTTTTGTTTTGAATGAAAACATTTTGTAAAAGCCACGAGTATGACATTTTTTTTATAGTTTACTTTTTAAAATTCGAAGCCCGTCATGAGGAAAAATACAGTTAGCTTTCGAAAACTGCAAATGGTTATTTCTTTTTTATTAAATGTTAACTTGCAAAATATGAAAGTTTCTAACAGATTTGTAATCAACCATCATCAGATATCATTTGTAAAAGATTATCTATGACACGGGAGAATAGCTATTGTTTATCTTATGAAAACAATATTATATTTCAACGTTTAGAGCTGTCGAAATGTTAATATTTGGAAATAGGTAAACTATTTGGAAATGCTTCTCTCTGTATAGTAGTGGGTGATGGAAGGATCTTGTAGTGAGTAATTATAGCTTTTAAGAGGGAGGGAAAGCGACTGCCCTCCATTGGCTTTCGACATTGTTTGTTTTCAGGGCTAAGGAAGAGAGCTAGTCTGTCGCTATATGTAAATTGTGTTGTACACACTGCCGTTATTCTTATTTCATACACCGTGAATGAGTGATTACCCGTTTACACTCCTGCTTGACCGGACCATTAGGCGAAGGTCATGAGAGGGGCGTATGGTCTGAAAGCAGTGAGACTAGTGCTGTACATATGCGTTTTCCCCTATTTTTAATTATTGATAGATTATTATTTTTATTATTAGTAGTAGTACAAAAAATGTAGATCCTTAACATCACTCATTATCTGATGGCATTTTTACTGTCTGAATTAATGGAAAATACTGGACAATCCAGAAATCTACACTGAATTAAAGGAAATGTATCTAATCCATTCGTGGCTTTTTTTTATGGCTTTTATAGCGAAATTCTGGTATTCAGTATTTTTTCGGTTCTTTATAATATCTCCTCAATTAAAGTAACATGACTCTTTTTTGTGCATTATGTTTTTCCGATAATTTTGCTTAAAAAGCAGAAAGGCAATTAAAAACTGATAAGTCTAACAAGTGAAAAAATAGTGTCTTGTCCCATTTCAAAGTTTGTTCGCTAAACGTGTACTATTATATTTTTTTATATTTGTATCTAAGTGACATTTTGAATGAAGATCGTTGTAAATTTCCGCACTTAGTTGCTTCATAAGCTACTGAATTTCTTATTACTCAAATACGTCAATTTTAGTTGCGTAGGCATGGTGTGAGGAAAGTAGGTGAAACAGAACTAGAAATATTGTACATTCAAGCAGGGCACTAAAATAATACTTTCGCATTAAAAAAATCTCCCTTTTTCCTCCCTCCCCTTCGTCCTTCAAAGAAGTCTTCCCCGGAAACGAATCCGTGATGTTAACAAAAGGTAAGACATCCTTCCATGTAAAAAAAAAGCGGGAAATTCTGGTATAGCTTAGGACTGCTTATAAAATTCAGTCATGATTACCAATAAAGCAAGAAAAAATTTTATTCTCTGGTAGTAATAATAATAACCACATAATAAGTGCAATAATTTTTTCATTTCAATAATTATTTTTTGATACTTAATCATACATTGTACGATAATAGATATAAAAAATGAACATGTCAATAAATTTATTCTATAACCTGATATATTTTTCTCACAATAAGCTTCATTTTTACTTTAAAATACAATCTCGATAAAAAATAAGAATTTGATGAAAGAGAACTATGAACACAGGACATGCAAAATATCACCTAGTAAGTAAATTAAATGGCACTGTTCTGTTATCGGGATCGGATTCAGAAATGTACGTATGTGAGTATCTGTGTACTATATACACATACATACATTCGTACGTACGTATATGCATAAATACACGAACATATCCCTACATACATCCATACATACCAATATTTCTGAATCCGGTCCTGACTTTTTTTCCTCGCACCGAGAACCGCGTACCAATTAAATATCTATTACTTCATGCAGTGACAACACCTATCTTTTATAAATTACAACGAAGCTGTTAAAGTTATGAGCAATACATAATTTTAATTTATACCGCCATTGTCGCAAAAGTTAAATGAAGATTTATGTTATAAGAAGTGCTTTTATTGAGTTTAAATCGCTCCATTGTTTAATCAATAGTAAATTGATTAAATGTGAAAAATTAGTTAAAGAGCTGATGCTTTTACTGAATGACAACGCTCTAAGAATCTGTTCGTTCTGCGTGTGCATGGAAGATAAATGAAAGATCTTACATTTCACGGAGCGGCAACTTTCACCTGCTTTTAGATTTTTTACTCAATTTTTTTAAGTACATTAATGTCTACAAATTTTTCTTTTCTAATACAGGACTTTAATCGTTAAGTTAAAAAAAATGCGTCTCCTTTGAGGTACAATAATAATAACAGACGTGAACAAATAATTTGCAAGTAAAATATATGCTAGCTCAATCCTCAGTTTTAACTGATTGAGGCAAAGAAGGTGAGAGCTATTTGCCTGAAGAAAGAGATGATTTTATGAAGGATTTCAAGGATTTAAACTGGTTCATGCTGTACACGAGAGAAAACAATGAAAATGCCATGCAGTCAGTTTCGAAATTCGATCCGGTCTAAATTACTAGTGCCCAGTGGTTGTATCCATACATTCACAGATGAGTTGCTTTGCGAATTGTACCACTTTCCTTTATTTCTGGAAAATTAATTTTAGAATCGTCACTTTACTTGCATTTTTTATTCTTAATCGTGCATTTTGCGTAAATACTTGCTTATATGTCTTTGCTGTTAGGTAAAGTTTTTCATTATTAATTCAGTTATGTTTAGCTCACTGTGAAAATTTTCGGGCGTAATTCAACATTCATCTATATGATGACTATAAATTAATTACTTCTTCATCCATTGAAAAATGGTCCGTCTTTCCCAAATAACTGAGAAAACAGGGATTACTTTATACAGTATACAATATCTTTTTATCCCGCTAATACGAGAAATTTCTATGATAGTAAAATATACTAAAAAAAAAACAAATTGTGCATAAATATGGAAGATTACTCGGATGGTTTGGGATTGATTTTCCTCTTAATAAAAGCAGTTAAGTACATACATTAACTAAAATCCTTCTCATAGCTCCGCTTTAATTATTTCGACGTATAAAAGACTACCATCCAAGAGTAAGTACGTAGAGTTATTAGGATTTTCGAGACAGGAGACGTAAAAAAGGAACAATAGCCTAGCCAGGACTCAAAATTGAACCTCTCGAATACACGCAGAGTGTGCTACCGTGAAACCACGAAGGCATGCTGAAAAGAGCTAGAAAATACTTTATATACTCCCCCTTTCAGAGGGCCACTAGGGATTAGGGAACCCAGTCGCCAAATCCTGGTGGTAAAGAATCATCATCCACAACCTTTTAGCTCGGGCGCCACTGTAGAGTCATTAGGATTTTTGAGACAAGAGACGTGAAAACTGAGCAATGCCCTCGCCGGTGCTCAAACCTGGACCTCTCGAAAACGCGCCGAGTGTGCTACAGTTACACCACAAAGGCATGAAGAAAGGAGGAAGAAAATACCTTATAAGCATGCCTTCGCGAAGGATTTCGTAAAGGAAACTGGCTCTTATTCAGGTTACACTTGAGGAAAAACCATGAAAACACTTATCATCCGGCCCCTTCTCTGGAATTAGAATCCAGCTCAAACTACCAGTGTTAAGCGACTTAACCACTCAACCGCTGCTGGCGTTTATTAGCATAATAGACTTTGCAAAATAATTGCGTAGATGCAGTTATTAGGTAATAACGAATTAACGTATTAATTAAGTTCTCAATATAAAGAAAAACATTCATTCAATTTATCGCTATCAGCACTGACATTTGAAGAGAAAATAATTTGTTTTCTGATAATAAAACATCTTTTCAACCGTAATATTTTGTGCACAAAGTAGCTAACACTTCCACGCAGTTACTTTTTCAATTCTCTTATATTCCATTAAATACAAGAATAAAAGACTTATACATTTCTTTCTAAAAGAGTTCCAAGACACGGTGGAGAATTTCCCACCATGCAGATTTTAAAATTTCGGTTGCATTCCAAATTTTAATAAATTTTCTGAACAAAGCTATTGATCTCCATAATTTTTTTCGGCATATTTATTTACTCGATTTAATATAATTTCTTGAGTTGAATATTTTAATTTCTACCTTCAAGAATTTTTCACTTGTAAGTTCGCGTTTATAGTAAATAGTCAGTCAGAATTACAAATTCCAAAACTCAGGCATGATAAAAACAGCTTTGTCATTTCGTGAACTAGTAAGAAAATACCATTAAATACTCCTCTTGAAATACGAAGGCAAATAGAAAGTTAATTTTGACACTATATATCTTTTTCTTGTTGTTGAGAAATCAGAAACTTTAACCAACTTTTAATACGAAGATCAAATAGTCAATTATAATATTATATAATTTATTAATAATCCATTTTTCATTACATTTCTGAATTTTTCCCATTTTTACTAAAGATTTGGGGATGTAATCAGCGACTGAGGATTGGGCTTTCATTACTACAATGTACCAGAAGGCACACGGTTGTAAAACGATTTGTCATCATTCAAAAAGCTTGCAGAGTAATATACACTTGCTGTCCGACAATAAGTCTTCACTCAGAGGGCTCTTCCGTAAAGTTCGCTATTCAAACAAATTTCACACCCTATTAAGAGCATTGTGGAAATGACAGCCGCTTGCGGAAACGCAGGGGGAAAGAAGACCTCGCGTAGCGTCTCAACACGTCTTAAGCATTTATCGGATAATCTTGCCTCCGTGTATACACGTCTTAATCATTTCTGGAGAAATTTCAGTTGCGTGTATACGCGTCTTAAGCATTTTTAGAGCGATCTCTGAAAACGTTTAAAGACGTCTTAAGCAGTTAAAGGGTTAATAAAAAAGTTAAAACTGCTTTTTGTGGCCTAAATTAGCATTAAAATATATCATTTTAATTCTATGAAGATTAACTTTCTAGATAATACCTTAACGATGTGGCGAGCTCAATAAAAAAATGATAAGAAGGCGTGACCAATTCCAAGATTTTCACGAAGATGGAGAATTCATGAAAATAGGGGAATCTTCAGGTTAAATATGACGGAATGCACCGGCTACTTCTGTTCTTTTTTACTGAGAACTTACGAGGCGAGTCACGTTTTCTTAGAAACCGTTTTATTTACTATGCAACAGTATTTGAATAAACCATAAAACTAAGAAAGCGAGAGTTTGCCCCACCACCAGACGAACGGTAAAAGCCTCTGAGCACTTGCAATTTGGTCCGGTTTGAATCCCAGCGAACGGGCTGGCTGTAAGGATACTTTCGTGGATTTTCTCGTATGTAACGTGGATATGAGCTAACTTCCCTTAAAAAGACTTCCTCGACATATCCCTCTCTTTGCGTATAGTACCAAACCGCGGACCAGACAAATCTAATAACAAACGAAAAAATATTATTTGAAAATTCGCGTTTATCCGATATTGAAGTTAGTCTTGCACTGTTTAGTGAAACACTTCGTCTTCATAATTTCCGACTTTGCGGCTTTGCAAATCCCGTTTTCACTTGCTAGGGATTTACTTATTTTCCCTCATATGCTTTAGGGTAGGAAATTCTAAAACTAAAATAATCCGGTTACCTTCTCGTTTGTTGAATACCGGATACTCGGCCTTCTACTGCTGCAAGTCATTGACTACAGTATCCCTAATTGTGTACATAAAGTACCGTCGTTTTATCACACCCTACGTATACTCTAGGTAGCGTCTTTTATGACAGTGCGAGATTATTTAATTTCTTTAAATATAGTACAGGGCTGTAATATTTGGTGGCAAAAATTTGAAAAGTGAACCGAAATTTAAAGTTTTCATCTTAAAGTGCCAAAACAAGTTTAATAGCCCTTATGGGCTAACGCCTTTTAAGCTAAAAAAATTCATTTGCGAAGTCTCATTTATATGTCATTGGGGTTAGCTCTCACTGATGACCACTTGCTCTCCATAATTTCTGAATTTGGGGCGTTACAAATCTGGTTTTTACTTACTACGGATTTATTTATTTTCCTTCATTTGCTTTGGGGGAGGAAATTCTGAAACTAAGTTAACCCTGTTACCTTCTCGCTTGTTGAATGCCGGACACTCAGTCTTCTGCTGCTGAAAGACATTGACTATACTATCTCTAATCGTGATCAGCAAATGAAAGTATTTTTGATGTCTAACGTAAAATACCCCAGAAATATTTCGATATCTAGGAAAAATGTGAGTAAAGTCAAGAATAGTAACCAAACACTAACGTGATTTCGGCACATGCGCTCGCTCTATTAAATGACCAAAAAATTATTGTCTTTTTTTAAATCGGCTCTATGAAATGATAATCCGTATATCTTCCAGTACACTGTACTTGAATATGTATACAGGATTTATATTATGAGTGTAGTACTTTTCTGCTCACCTGAAAAGATTTCACAAAGGCCTCGTGATGGATTTTCCATGAAGTAAAACTCTGAGCGATTGAGCACGGGGAACGAAAATAAGCACAATTATTTCCTTTTGTATAAGAGGCATGATGTGAGAGAGAAGTAACTAGTCAGTCCGCAGAAAAGCTGAAAAGGCAAGGAAACTTTCTTTCATGTTAGCTATTATCTGTCGCCACTTTTTATCAGCACGAGAGGTTACAAAGTCACTGAAAAAAAAACTCACCATCACCGCAGAATGCGAAGCATCATCATGCAAATTGAAAATATTTGTAATGTTACAAGTGCAATTCTAAAATGTTTATCAAGTTTAAAGCATACTATCATTTTTGAAGCCGAGCGATAATATCCTTAGACATTTTCACGGTCTCTAAAATATTTATAACAATTTTCGAAAGTGCGGGTTATTGAAAAAGTTTAGAAGTAAAATTTGAGTCGGAATCATTCTCCTATTACGTGGTCTGGCAGCCATCAGCTATTTGTTTTTTTTGGGGGGGGGGCATATATCTAGGAGCTTCGAGGAAATTAACATCAGGAGTTGGTTTGAAATATGCCTTGAATTTCTTGCTTCGGTTAAGTGGATGAAATATACAGGGTGCGTCATAAATTCGTGCAAAGTTAAAAAATTCGTAATAAAAGAAGGAGTGCACGGAAAAATTTTCTGTTTGCGCCAATATGGTCAAAAAGACATTGGATTTTTTTCCATGTAAAAAAATGTTTCCAAAAGTAACCGACAGAGGGCGCTAACAGGTCATACTGAGATGTTTTATGCAAATCACGCAAACAGAAACAGACAATCAAACAGATCACAATAACAAGACACTAGGCATTTACTATTTTATAGTAACAGATGTTCAACATTACCACCAAGTGAGGCGCACTACGCCCATTACAGCGGAGTGTAGCATGTCGCCATCGATGGCAGCGACGGTCAGTCGAATGGCATTTTTCAGTTCCACCAGTGTGGTTGGGGAGCCCCGGTACACACCAGACTTTAAGTATCCCCACAACCAAAAATATGCCGGGGTCAAGTCTGGTGATCTTGAGGGCCACTGAATCTTACAACCGCGACTTATCACTCGGTCTTCGGTGAAAGATTGCAACAGGAACGTCTTCACGTCGCGTGAAATGTGGGGCGGGGCACCATCCTGCATGAAGGTGACAAAAGGTAACGCATGTCTTTCCTGCAATGGAGGTACAATGTGGTCACGCAACAGCGTAAGATACCGTGCTGCAGTGACTGTACAGGTTTTCACGCCGGATACAGGACAGGGTTCTTCAAAAATGAAAGGGCCCAGAATAAAAGACGCGGTGAAACCACACCAAACAGTCACACGATGAGAATGCTGTGGCTGGCTCTGGTACTCACGAGGGTTTGACGTCGCCCAAATACGACTGTTTTGCGTATTGACGTCACCAAGCAGGGAAAAGTGGGCTTCATCCGTCCACATGACGTTCAACAACCATTATGGGTTACGTTCCATTTGTGCCAGCGCCCATGTAGCAAACTTTTGTCTTGCATCTGTATCTGCCGGTAATAACTGGTGAAGTCGCTGGATTTTGTACAGATACAGATCCAACATTCCGTGCAGAATACGTCGAATCGACGCTTCCGGAATCCCCGTTCTTCTCTCAGCTTCACGAGCACTGCTACTCCCCGTTGATGTCTCGGCTGCCATATCTTTGATCACACTTTGGACCACATGGGCACGGGCCGCTCTCAAGGCTGGTCTGCCACTTCGTTGACGATCTTTTAAACTCCCCGTTTCCTCAAAACGTCGTACTAAATTCCGTATCCCATTCAATGAAATAGGGCTTTTTTCCGCCTTCAGTCCTTTCTCCGTGCGAAACTTTCGCAATGTAACAGTTGTGGATTCACCATTTTTGTAGAACAATTTAACCACCAACGCCCGATCTGGTAAGGAAAGCATGCTGCCGACTTCGAATGACGGAGCCGTTTCCAGCCAAGTGTTTTATTGATAGCCTGATTTGCATAAAACATCTCAGTATGACGTGTGAGCGCCCTCTGTCGGTTACTTTTGGAAACATTTTTTTTTACATGGAAAAAAATCCAATGTCTTTCTGGTCAATATTGGCGCAAACAGAAAATTTTTCTGTGCATTCCTTCTTTTATTACGAATTTTTGAACTTTGCACGAATTTATGACGCACCCTGTGTATTCGATTAATGTAACTAAATAACCTGATTTGCATCTAATGTAAGTTCGCTTGTTATCTTGGGCAAATGATTCTTGCACAGTATAAACAGCGTGGAAGATTCTTACAGTCCATTTGTCCATTGCCATTTCTACTGACATCTGAAACAGATTTTTGGTGATTTGCTTGGACGGAATTTCTTGACTTTAATATAGAGGGAGAGAGCAGAAGTTTTTCGTGAAAGGTCTTCCTACTTTTTCATCTGTTCTAACAGCTACGAAACAGATGGAAGGTTCATCACTCTTGTCTTGATTGTTTTGGTGAATTCTTTGTGCTCAATGACTGAGAGGCCCTTCCTAACACAAGGTTATTCAAAAAGAAAGAGCAGATTTCAAACATTTATTTCTTCCAAACTACAAAAGATAGAAACATGATTCTAACATTAATGGATAGAGAAAAGTTTACAATTATGGTATGCATTCAATATGAGCACCGTGCGTGAAAGATGAAAAGTGGATTCATCGGAAAAAATTAATCGTTCAGCAAAATTGTCTTCTTCCATATCATCTAACATGCTACTGCAAAATTCGTACCTTTTGTTGTGGTCATCAGGATGCAATGCTTGCAGTAACTGCAGTTTGTATGGCTTCATGTGCAGACGATGTTTTAGAAGTAGCCATGCCGTTGGTTGAGGAATTTTAAGTTGTTTGCTTGCTCGCGATGTGGCTTTCTTTGGGCTCGAACCGACAAATAATACCAGAAAAATTAACAGGGCCAATGCGGCCATAATTGGAACTTTTATCCAAACTAATAATAAATTATACACTTTCTTACTTAAATTATACATTTTCTCTATCCATTAACGTTAGAATCATGTTTCTATTTTTTGTAGTTTGGAAGAAATATATCCTTGCAATCTGCTCTTTCTTTTTGAATAACCCTGTATGTTGGCTGGATAAAGTAATCGACAGCACAGACGCCTGTTTCAATTTCTTGCATAACTATTATCGCTTTCTTATATTTCTCTAAAAATTCTTTCACCTTCGGTGTCTGTATTTTTATGCATTCCATAAAAGATGGTTCACTAGGATTTTTCTGATTCCAAGCAGATTATCCGGTACTAAGTAATCTTTCTTAGAATCAGTATTTTTCTTAGGTAAAGAAGGCAAATTTTTGCTTGATAAGTGAATTTCTTATTAGCTTCAGGTTGGTTATTGTTAGATCTTAACTTTTTGGGGTATTTCTTACACCCTATGTAACTGCGTATGTGTTTTTCTACGCATAAAGAACAGGGAGCTGAATATTGAGGTGCTCTTGTGGCCAGCACATTTTAAACGTCGTTCTTTATTAAAACAGTGTGTTCATAGTGCCGGCCTTTGTGACACTAAACGGACCCCGGACGTGCTTCATAAGTTTGAACTATAATGTCAAGATTGCTAATACGTGTGAGATAAACATCTATCCTTCAGGAGGTCTTTTAACCTCAGCAAGGTAAAGTGGAACATGTATAATTTGTCCACCTCTGAAAGGACTGCTTCATTTTTATTATCGTTATTCCCTTGCTCTTAATTTCTTCAACAATTTTTCGACATTCGTAGTTCTTGGTAGATTTTTAAGTAAAGCCTTTATGGGCTTAAGCATTCATGAGGTAGGTGTGACCTTGCTCTAAAAACATTTGTGTAATGATTCTATAATTATTTCAGTTGGTTCCACATATAGTTAAATTCCCCCCCTTTCAGATTTCCGCGCATTTTCTCGAGATCTCGATTTTTAATTTAGAACTTTAATTTTCAATAGTCTGTACCAAAGTCTGAAATTATGATAGGAGGAATCCCATCTTCTTTTATCTTTTCTGGTTTTGGATCCGAAACAGTTAAATTCTCTGATTCCATTTCTTGACTGAAATTTTAAAATTTATTCTCTTAAGGTATTTCTTCTATTTCAGCTTGCGAGGGATTTCGTTTGTGCGTTTTTCTTGGTTTTTCAAATCCTTCATTATCAGTGTCCGTCATAATTTTAAGTCCTAAGTCTGTAGTGAGATTTTTCTCAATTATTTGTAGAATACGTTCGCAGGGAGTGAACTCAGGATAACTTTATAATCAGCGAATCGCTCGATAAGTGTAAGAGTGTTTGGATTTTCGTTAAACACAGCTTCAATCTGCTCTTTAAGACTAAGGTATTCATCGATTGGCAATCCTTTATACTTTTCGTTAGCTAAACTTTTAGACTCGAAGGAAAAATTCATTAGGTACATTTTCCATTGCGAAATAACCTTAACGTTATTTATGGTGCTGTCATCCCGTGAATATAAATCATACTTACAGTCACAACCAAGTAGAGGGTGTACAGTTCGGCGTCGCAATTAGAATGCTTGGTCACTTTTGATTCAGCTGGTTGAAATAACAATTCTGTTATGAAGAAAATTGCAAAGGTATTTAGTTATACGCTGCTTAAAGCTAAATAATAGCATTCATTAAATCAAAATAACAATTATTAATACGTTTAGTTTCTCTTAGTAGAAAATAAATCGGATAGATAACACATCAAAGACTCCACTCCAGTTTGAGAAAGCGATAAATTCATTGGCACGGCAGCATTCCTTAGATATGATACAGAAACTTTATTTTAAAGTTATGATAATTTTAATGCGTTATTTAATATCTTAATTTCGGTGAATACTTAAGTAAACAATTACGAAAATTTTTAAGTAGACACTCATTCTCACAAAGTGTTCGAATTATATTAAGTAATATATTGTTGCGTGTGTACCGGTTAGTAATGGATTGAATGCCCAAGCCGATTAAAAGTTAATAAAATTTATTCTTATTCCAAGAAATTAAACAAAATGCTGAAATTTCCTCAGAAATATTCTTATAATTTCGCAATATCTCACACTAATTGTATTTTGAACAACTAAAATATAAACAGAACTCAAATTCAAAGTACAGAGAAAGCTAACCAATCTCACCGCGAATTCGCTGCAATCAATAAGAGCACTAAGTAAACAGCTACCTGTCGCTTAAAACAACTGAATTGAGATGTTTTCCTCCAGCTTTTATAGGCTTTTTAATCATGCACGACACCATTCTGATTTTTCTCGATTTTTCTGGATACCAAAAACAATTACAAGATATCTATTTATTAAATCCGCGTGTTTCTATATTTTTACATTTTCGATGTAGATTTCTCTTAAAAGTCGTCATGCGCTGCATTGTACGGGGAAACGAAACAATTTTAATTACAATTCTGCTAAAAATAGCTAAATAAATACAAAATCCGTAACACTGCCCCCTTCATAAGGAATGACCGTCACAGGCAGTACAATACGTGGACAGGAAACCAAACTTACAACTAAGGCAACAATGCAATAATAAACATTACATTACAACAATGAACAACATAAACAATAATTGCAATAAGTAATCTAAAACAAATCAAGTACTAAACAAAAACGAACGTGGTCTCATACTATTTAGATTATATGCATTACGCTCTACAGCCATAGTAAGGAGCTAACCTGTCGTAATGCACGACTTTAGGTTTAGAGTTCGATGACGTACGGATCCGAACCACGACGTCGTTCAGGCTGTTTAGGACTGCGTACGGACCATCACAAGGTGACGGTAGTTTCGGACAGAGTCCTTTCTGTCGAGTCGGATTCCACAACCACGCCTTATATCCTTCCTTCGTTGAATCGATGTCCAGTAGTTCTGGTGGCGTGCCGGGTCTTCATCTTCTCCGTCACCAAGTTCACTCGCTCGTGCATAACTATTCATCACTTCAAACGGGGCCTGGAGATCTTGGATGTATTCCTCAGTCGGTCAAGGCCCATCCGGAGAGCGACCAAACAAGGGGTCGCAAGGCAGACGAATGTCAGACTGAAGAGCATCTGGGATGGAGAATTGCCGGTAGTCTAGGGTTTCTCTTCGACCCTAGTATGATTTCGGCAGCTTTCTCAGTAGGGTCTCTCAGACAACGCGTAAGCGTTTCGAGGTGAGGATACCTTGTGATGATGGATAGTTGTGTCCTCGGCTACTAAAAGCAGTTTTTTGTTTTTGAACTCCGAGGAAAAATTATATTTCCTTAAAACGTCCAATCCGAGTATGCAGGGTCTGTAATATCTGCCACATCTGCCGTGTGATAGTAGGGGCCACTTCCAAACGTGATGTCCAAGTATAACTTTCCATCTATGTCGATTTTATCATCAGTCTGGAGGGTAATACACAAAATGGCGTTAATATGAGTTTATCTTTAAATTGTTGAGCTAAATCTTTCCCAATGAAGGAACCCAATCGATTTGCTTATTGATGGATAGTCCATTACTATTGCTACTCATTGCAGAAACTTTGAACGCTTGAAAACAGAATTTTTCACTATCATTCAAACACCGCTCCGCGTTATGGTCCTTCCAGCATTGTTGTTGGGAAATGATTTTATTTTCCACGCATTGGTGTGTTCTGAAGTTAATTCGTACGTGGCCTTCATCTCCACATTTCCAGCACTTTGGTTTCTTGTTACTCCTTTTCCGTCTCATGGCATTTTACGGTCTATATAAATCGTCTGTCTTATTTGCTATGCTTTGGGATGCTCGGCAGTTTTTTCGCATGCGGCCTTCAATACCGCAGTTGCAGCACTTTAGAATTGTTTTTTGTCTTTAATATTCTGTCTCAAGGCGTAGAGTTGTCTGGTTAATTCATATAACTTTTTTTGTGCCCAGTTGTGTTCTGCAGTTCTTTCGTATGTACCCTTCAATATCGCCTTTCCAACATTTCAGAGCGAGTTTTTTCTCACTCCAACTCCGTATCAACGCATTGATGTGTCTGGATAAATCATCTAAAGGAGCCATCAGTTGATCCACTGGTTCCTGGACTTGCACAGCCCTGACTGGGTCGTGATCTCTACGAGTTCCTTCTTGGGCTGCCTCAAATTTCATGGCGTAGAGTAGAGCGCTTTTCAAATCTTTAACATCAGCCATTCGTAGAGCTTTCTGTATTTCAGGATCCCTGATGCCGTCGATGAAGTATTGCAGGGACAGGATTTCCTTGTTTCTGTCAGGCACTCCGAAAAGGCGGTGGACTTCTGTTGAAGGGAAGTTAATTGAAGAATGTAGTCTTTCAAACATTTCTCCCCAAAGCGCAGCTCCAGTGTGCCGGTCAGAACTTCGAAATCTAGCCTTTGGGTTTTCGGAAGAGTCTGATGGATAGCCGATGCGTCTGCTCTGAACGAAGCGGCAAGATGGCAGGCCTTATCTTGCGAATCCCATCCATTCGCCTCTGCCACTATAGAAAATTGTGTCTATACACTTGCCAGGAGGTCTTTCCATCAGATGTGGATAGCGTCAGAGAGGGGCGAGCAGTCATGCGTAGAAATTTAAAACAATCCGAATTGAATCCTGCCGTCTCTACGAATTTCTTTAAAGTATCAACTTCTTTGGCAATTACAGAAACCCTGTCGTCAATTTGTTGTTCGATTTGGTGTTGTACGACAGAGACCCTTCCTGCGATTCGTTGCTCTACAGCAGAAACTCTTCCTTCTATTTGTTCTTTTACAGAAGAAACTGTTGCTTCAGTGTGTTCATCTTTATTCTCAACAGCGTCAATTCTGCCTTCCATAGTCTCGAATTTATCTTGTATCATGCAGGTAATTTCGTTTTTCATTTCCTCTTGACCTTCTTCAATTTTTCTTGAACAGCCTTCATTTCTTCCTTAACAGATACTTCCACCTTTTCTTTAACGGATTCTTGCCCTGCTTTAATCTGTTCTTTAAAGGATGCTTGGCCATCTTCCATCTTTTCTTGAAATGCAGCAAAAGCAGTGAAAAGCTGTCTCAATTGTTCTTCCATCGCTCTAGTGAATGGCATTCAATCCCACTTCTGACACCAAAAAGTGTTGCGTGCGTGCGGGTTCGTAATAGATTGAATGCACAATCGATAAAAAGTTAATAAAAGTTATTCTTATCCCAAGAAATTAAACAAAATGCTGAAATTTACTCAGAGATACTCGTACAATATCGCAATATGTCACAGTAGTTATTTTTTAAACTACTAAAATATAACCAGAACTCAAATTCAAAGTACAGAGAAAGCTAATCCAATCATACCGCGAATTTGCTACAATCAATAACGGCACTAAATAAACAACTACAGTTCGCTTAAAACGACTGAATTGAGATATTTTTCTCCAGCTTTTATAAGCTTTTTAATCATGCACGAGACCATTCTGTTTTTTTCTCCCTTTTCCTGAATTACGAAAAGAATTACGAGACAGCTGTTTATTAAATTAGGCGTGCTCCTGTATTTTTACATTTTTGGCGTAGCTTTCTCTTGAAAAAATTCGCCACGCGCTGCATTCACATGGGGAAATGAACCTGAAATGAATTACATTTTTAAAAAATAGCTAAATAAATCCCAAACCTGTAACAATGAACTAAATTTACTTGGAATATAATTCACAAAAAATGAAATTTTGTGTACATATTCGGAAATAGAGCATTGGGAAATATATTGTGGGGAAAGGCAACGACCATGGTTGATAACACACATTTATTAATATTCACAAAGATAGATTACATTAGGGTTACAATGATTAAGATAATATATGAGCGATCGAGGAACGTCTGCTCCGCTCGCCAGCTATTCCTCGTCTCTCTCGAAGGCGGGAAACACACCTGCTGACGTAATGCATACGTCGCACAATAGGGGATTAGGGAATATCATGACATAACATTTCCCACATTCGGCCATCATGACCGGACAGGCGACCTCGCCTGAAGCAACATAATATATCATAAGATTAAAAAAAATTAGTATAATATAGTAACATAGGTATTGTTGACTCCCACGCGGCAATGAAAGTTATATTGCACTGCGCACTGTTTCTGCGCAACTTCAGTCAGTTTCAATTCGGACTCCTAGTGAAGCCTACATGCTTTTGATTCCGTATGGTCGGGAATTCATTTCGATTTCGATTTTAGTTACAGTCCAAAAATAAAATTGTTTGTTGTTGTTTTAAAGTTGTCTTCAGTTTATAGTCGAACCAGCGCACCTCAAAACATTTTGGTCACGATCGGCCGCAGTTAATTAGAATAGAAAAAAAAATGGTTAATGAAGACATTACTACGTTGAACCGAAAATGTGGCGGTATTAAAGCGCAAATAACCAAATTAAAGTCATCTGTTAGCGGAAAACAGGATGATTTTGGTTTCGAACAAATAGAAGTATTTCAAGAAAAAGTGCACAAGTTAAACAAACAATTGGATTCTTACAAAGTGTGCAAAGATGAAGAAATATCAGACATCGAAGCTACTTTCGAAGAAATCGAGGCGGACATTACCAATGTTGAGCTAAGCCTAAAATGTCTTTATAATTCATTAGTAGTAAGAATAATAGTGAAGATGGAAATAAAAGTGTCCTAGAAACAAGAAGTAATTCATTGAATTATAAATTGCCTGAAATAACATTGCCTAAATTTTCTGGTAATTTCGAAGATTGGAATTTATTTAAAAACCAATTTGTAGCTTTAATTTCATCTAATAAACAATTAACAGATTCTCAGAAACTGTTTTATTTACAATCTTGTTTGACTGGTAATGCGAAGCAGATGCAGACGATAGATGATCCATTTTCTTCCTTATTTAAGGCACTTGAAGAAAGATATGACAATAAGAGACTGGTTGTAAATTCTCATATCAATGAATTACTTTCTATTGAAAAAATAGTTTATGAAAACCCTAAAGATTTACGCTCATTAATTGATAAAGTTCAGAAACATTTAAGAGCATTAAAAGTTATGGAATTAAATATGGATAAATTAAGCGAAGCTTTGCTGATTAATATTATTCTCAATAAAATAGATAAAGAGTCACGTAAGCAATCTAAAATGTCATTAACTAGTAATGATTTATGTGAATGGGAATCTTTCATAACACTTCTTCAAAAGCGATGCCAGATGTTAGAAAATATGCAAAGCACAACTGCATTTGGAAAACCAAAACAAAACTATTCTTCAGAATAAAATTCGATCGTTAGTAACAAAAACAATTAATAATAAATTTATGTGTCCGGTTTGCAAGGAAAATCATCCAATTTTTAAATGTGAAACATTTCTAGCATTAAAACCAATGGAACGATACGAAATGATTAAAAAGCTTTCTTTGTGCATTAATTGTTTACAGTCAAATCATAAAGTAGCTTCCTGTCAGTCTAGACACTTGTGCTCGGTGTGCAAATCGAAACATAATTCACTTCTTCATCGGAATGAAACTGCCATGTCATCTTCAACGAGTGGGGAAAAGCAAAGTGGAGCCATGCCCTCCCCAGAAAACCGTAAAACCGAAGTTGTTTTGAATAGCAATGATGAATCAACAGAAAAAGCCTTATCGGCGTGTCTTTTTTCGAAAAATAAAACGGTTCGTTTTTCAACGGCGGTTGTTTGGGTTAGAAATATTTATGGCCAATTCATTAAAGCAAGAGCTCTTCTTGATTCCGGATCGCAGTCGAATTTTGCTACTAATGAATTCTGTAAGCGTGCAAATTTAAAAAAGGAAAGAATTAATATTCCCGTTTCTAGTTTAGATGGGCAAGTTTCAAACATTAAATCTTGTACTTTTGCTTCTATTTTTAATGGAAATCAGTCGTTCTCCGCTTCAGTAAAGTTTTTAGTTGTAAATAAAATCACAGATTTAGTACCTTCTACAAAGTTAAATATTGAAAATATAGACATTCCTGATATATCAAGTTTGGCTGATCCAGAATTTGTAACTCCATTTAGCATAGATATGCTTTTAGGAGCAGAAATATTTTATGACATTTTTATTAATGGGCAATTTAAATCTTCTACGAAATCGCTCGTTTTCAGAAATTTTGTGTTTGGTTACATAGCTACTGGCTCTTTGAGAACATCCGTTGAAAATTGTCAGAATTATTGTGGGCTTCTCGGTAATTTTGATAATGTTGATAGATTGTTGGAAACATTTTGGTTAGTGGAAAGTATTGGTGAAGAAAAGCCAATTCTTAGTCAAGAAGAAGAGTTCTGTGAACAAGATTTCAAAGACACTCACAGACGAAATGAAGATGGTAGGTTTGTCGTAAAAATGCCTATGAAAGACGAATAATTAGGAAATTCAAAGCACTTAGCCAATATTAGATTCAATCAATTAGTTAAGTGTCTTAGCAAGAAAGCTACATTGCAACATTTATATCAAGATTTCATAACAGCATATGAAAATTTGGGCCATATGGAAAAGGTCGATGATGATTCAAAACCGAAACTTGAATATTACCTCCCCCATCATGGAGTCTATAAAACAAAATACAATAGAACAAAAATATAACAAACACAACAAAATACATAGAAAACAAGTACAAAATTAAGAGTTTTGTTCAATGATAGTGCCCCAAGCTCAAATGGGTTAAGTCTGAATGATTTACTTTTAGCGGGAGCAGTCCAAGAAGATACTTTTGATATTCTTATGAGATTTAGATAACATCAAGTTGCAGTTATTGCGGATATACAAAAAATGTACCGCCAAATTTTGGTTGATGAATCCCAAAGAGACTTACTTCGAATCTTCTGGAAGAGAAACATTAGGGACATACCTGTGACATATAGACTCAAAACGGTGACTTATGGTACTAAAAGTGCTCCCTTTTTAGCCATTAGATGCATAAAGCAAGTTGCATATGACGAAATGCATAAATATCCTGAAGCTGCCAAAGCTGTTTTATCAGACTGTTATGTTGATGATGTCATCTCTGGTTCATCAAACATAGACTCAGCACGGGAATTGAAAAATCAGCTTATACAGCTTTTGCATAGTTGTGGAATGACTTTGCATAAGTGGAACTCTAATTCTCCTTCACTGTTGGATAATCCTTCTGGAAGCTCTGAGCTTTCATTCTCCTCCAAAAATGATAATGTGGTTAAAGCTTTAGATATTACATGGAATTCTCAGAAGGATGAATTCAGCTTTAAAGTCTCAACCAAGGAAAAATCATCATATACTAAAAGAGGCATTTTATCGACAATTGTCAGACTTTATGATCCCTTAGGATTGATTGGTCCAGTAGTCACCAAAGCGAAGATATTTCTCCAGAAATTATGGGTTCAAAAACTGAGTTGGGATGAACCACTGTTTACAATTATTGCTCACGAATGGCAACAAACAGTTTCAAATTTAAAGTCTGTGGAAAACATAAAAATTAATCGTTGCATCCTCTTGAATCATCCAAGCAGGATTTCATTCATTGGATATGCAGATGCTTCGGAAGCCGCTTATTGTGCAGTTGTCTATTTGAATTGTGTCGATGAAGATCACAGCTCGTCATCCCATCTACTGAGTCTTCCCAGGAAACGAATCCGGGATGTTAACAAAAGGTAAGACACCTCAGAAGCTATTTTAATGGTTCAGAACCATTAGAGTCGCCCAAAACGAGGTGGAAATACCTGGTATGCGTTCGTACACTTAAAGGCGCTTTTTTGAAGCACTTAAGATGTCAATCTATTCCTGGTAAAAGGAAAGCGGGGAATTCTGGTATAGCTTAGGACTGCTTATAAAATTCAGTCGTGATTATCAATTAAACAAGAAAAAAGCTTTATTCTCTGGTAGTAATAAATGTTTTCATTTCAATAACTATTTTCTGATATTTAAACGTACATTTGTACGATAATAGATAAAAAAAGGAACATATCGATCAATTTATTCTATAACATGACATATTTTTCTCACAATAAGCTTCATTTTTACTTTAACATATAATCTCGCAAATTTAAAGTATAAAAAGTAAGAATTTGATGAAAGAGAACTAACTATGAACACAGAAATGTCACCTAGTAGGTAAATTAAATGGTACTGTTCTGTTATCGGGATTGGATTCAGAAATGTACGTATGTGACTATATGTGTACATGTATACACATACATACATTCGTACGTACATATATGCATAAATACACGAACATATCCATACATACATCCATACATACCAATATTTCTGAATCCGGTCCTGACTTTTTTTTCCTCGCACCGAGAACCGCGTACCAATTAAATATCTATTACTTCATGCAGTGACAACACCTATCTTTTATAAATTACAACGAAACTGTAAAAGTTATGAGCAATGTATAATTTTAATTTATACCGACATTGTCGGAAAAGTTAAATGAAGATTTATATAGAAGTGCTTTTATTAACTTTAAATCGCTCCATTGGTTAATCAATAGTAAATTGATTAAATGTGAAAAATTAGTTAAAGAGCTGATGCTTTTACTGAATGACAACGCTCTAAGAATCTGTTCGTTCTGCGTGTGCATGGAAGATAAATGAAAGATCTTACATTTCACGGAGTGGCAACTTTCACCTGCTATTAGATTTTTTACTCAATTTTTTTAAGTACATTAATGTCTACAAATTTTTCTTTTCTAATACAGGACTTTAATCGTTAAGTAAAAAAAAATGCGTCTCCTTTGAGGTACAATAATAATAACAGACGTGAACAAATAATTTGAAAGTAAAATATATGCTAGCTCAATCCTCAGTTTTAACTGATTGTGGCAAAGAAGGTGAGAGATATTTGCCTGAAGAAAGAGGTGATTTTATGAAGGACTTCAAGCATTTAAACTGGTTCATGCTGTACACGAGGAAAAATAATGAAAATGCCATGCAGTCAGTCTTGAAATTCGATCAGGACTAAATTACTGGTGCCCAGCGGTTGTATCCATTTGTCTACAGGTGGTCTCACTTTCCTTTATTTCTGAAAAATTAATTTTAGAATCGTCACTTTACTTGCATTTTTTATTCTTAATCGTGCATTTTGCGTAAATACGTGCTTATATATCTTTGATGTTAGGTAAAGTTTTTCATTAATAATTCAGTTTTGTTTAGCTTACTGCTAAAATTTTCGGGCGTCATTTAACGTTCATCTGTGTGATGACTATAAGTTAATTGCTTCTTCATCTATTGAAAAACGGTCAGTCTTTCCCAAATAACTGAGAAAATGGGAATTACTTTATACACCATTCAATGTCTTTTATCCCGCTAATACGAGAAACCTCTTTCTTAGTAAAATATATAAAAAAACAAAATGTCCATGAATACGGAAGATTACTCTGATGGTTTGGGATTGATTTTCCTCTTAGTGAAAGCAGTTAAGTACATACATTAATTAAAATTCTTCTCATAGCTTCGCTTTAATTACACTCCCGTTTGTGAAAATTGCAACACCATGAAGGACTTACGCGAGTGAGCTGAAATTTTCAGGAAATGCAAAGTAGCGCATGATATGCAAATGATTAGAATTGCAAATCCGTAGCGCATGCGTATGCTGAGCAGCGCCCTCTGAACGGCTGATGGATCCGAATAAATAGACGGCTGTAGCGAGGCGTGTATGGTTATCGGTGGTTATCTGCTAGTGCTAAACGTTAACTCGACCTGTACTTATGCCTCGTCGACGAAAGAGAGCGAGATTTGAACAACTTACAGAGTTTGAACGAGGGAGAATCATCGGCCTTCGTGAAGCTGGATTGTCGTATCGTGCAGTAGCCTCTCGTGTGCAGCGTAACAGCAGCACAGTGATGCGCGTTTGGAAGCAGTGGACGGACGAGTGTCGGACAACTCGGAAATCCGGGAGTGGACCCCGAAATGTGACGTCAGCTCGCGATGATAGACACCTGGTCCGCATGGCGCGGACGGACCGTACAGCTTCCTCTAGACAATTGGCAGCACTGTGGTCAATAGCTACAGGTGTTTCATTGTGTGCTTCATCAATTCGTAG
Organism: Stegodyphus mimosarum; assembly: GCA_000611955.2. Lineage (NCBI taxonomy): Eukaryota > Metazoa > Arthropoda > Arachnida > Araneae > Eresidae > Stegodyphus > Stegodyphus mimosarum. The sequence goes on from KK117904.1 coordinate 177,565, forward strand.
ACGTCTGCTGCAGTGTGGACTGCGCGCACGGACTCCTTTATACAGGATCCCCCTAACGCACGACCATCGCCGCCTGCGGCTACAATGGGCCAATCAGCATAGAGACTGGCGTGCTGATTGGCAGCATGTCGTGTTTTCTGACGAATCCCGCTTTAATTTGTGGTACCATGATGGCCGCATTCGTGTCAGACGCTATGCCGGTGAACGCCACCTTCCGGAGTGCATTATCGAACGCCACAGTGGACGAACACCCGGAGTTATGGTCTGGGGCGCCATAGCATATCATAGACGATCTCAATTGCTACGAATTGTGGGCAATCTGAACAGCAACCGGTATATCCGTGAAGTTCTACAGCCCGAAGCTGTTCCCTTCCTTCAAAGCTTGCCAGGCGCTGTATTTCAACAGGACAATGCCCGCCCTCATACTGCTCGGATTGTTAAATCCTTCTTTGCAGCGCAGCAGGTACAGCTTCTTCCTTGGCCTGCGTGTTCCCCGGATATGTCGCCAATTGAACATGTGTGGGATGTCATTGGTCGGCGTCTTGCTCGTGATCCTCGTCCTGTTGCGTCTGCAGACGAACTTTGGGTACGCGTACAAACGATATGGAATGCTCTTCCTCAGTCAGACATTCAAACTTTGTTTGACTCCATGCCACGTCGTATAGCAGCACTTATTGCGGCGCGTGGTGGCCACACAAAATACTGATTCTGATCTCTTGTTCTTGTTTGTTTGCTTTGAACATTTAATCATTTATTTGTACCACTACCACTCAACTGTGTATTAAATTGCATTCAATTATGACGATTCCTTCTTGGTGTTGCAATTTTCACAAACGTGAGTGTATTTCGACGTATACAAGATTACCTTCCAAGAGTAAGTACGTAGAGTCATTAGGATTTTTGAGACAGGAGGAGCGAAAAAGGAACAATACTCTCGCTGGGAGTCGAAATTGAACTTCTCGAGTACGCGCAGAGTATACTACCGTGAAACCACGAAGTTATGCAGAAAAGAGCAAGAAAATACCTTACATATTCCCTCATTCAAAAGGCCACTAGGAATTAGGGGACCCAGTCGCCATATCCTGGTGGTAAAGAATCATCATCCACAACCTTTTAGCTCGGGCGCCACTGTAGAGTCATTAGGATTTTTGAGACAAGAGACGTGAAAACTGAGCAATGCCCTCACCGGTTCTCAAACCTGGACCTCTCGAAAACGCGCCGAGTGTGCTACAGTTACACCACAAAGGCACGCAGAAAGGAGGAAGAAAATGCCTTATAAGCATGCCTTCGCGAAGGATTTCGTAAAGGAAACTGACTCTTATTCACGTTACACTTGAGGAAAAACCATGAAAACAGTTATCATCCGGCCCCTTCTCTGGAATTAGAATCCAGCTCAAACTACCAGTGTTCAGCAACTTAGCCACTCAACCGGTGGCGTTTATTAGCATTTGTATCAAAAGACTTTGTAAAATAATTGCTTAGATACAATTATTAAGTAACAACGAATTAATATATTAATTAGGTTCTTAATATAAAGAAAAACTTTCATTCATTTTATCGCTAGCAGCACTGACATTTGGAGAGGAAATAATTTATTTTCTGATAATAAAACAGCTTTTCAACTGTAATATTTTGGGCGCAAAATATCTAACACTTCCACGCACTTATTTTTTTCATATTTCATTAAATATAAAAATAAAAGACTTATAGATTTCTTTCTAAAGGAGTTCCAAGACACGGCGGAGAATTTCACACAATGCAGATTTTTAAATTTCGGTTGCATTCCAAATTTTAATAAACTGTTTAAACAAAGCTATTGATGTTCATGAATTTTTTCGACATATTCATATACTCGATTTAATACCATTTCTTAAGTTGAATATTTTAATTTCTACCTCGAAGAATTTTTTACATGTAAGTTCGCGTTTATAGTAACACAGTCAGTCACAATTACAAATTCCAAAACTCTGGCATGCTAAAAAGACAGTGTTGCCTTTTCATAAAGTAGAAAGAAAATACCATTAAATACTTCACTTGAAATAGGAAATCAAAGAAAAATTTAATTTTGACATTATATATCTTTTTCTTGTTGTTGAGAAATCAGAAACAGTAACCAACTTTTAATACGAAGATCAAATAGTCAATTATATATTATACGATTTATTAAAAAAGCATTTTTCATTACATTTCTGAATTTTCGCTATTTTTACTAAAGATTTTGGAATGTAATTAGCGACTGAGGATTGGGCTTTCATTACTACAATGTACCAGAAAGCACAGCTGTAAAACGATTTCTCGTCATTCAAAAACCTTGCAGAGTAATATACACTTGCTGTCTGACAATAAGCCTTTACTTAGAGGGCTCTTCCGTAAAGTGAGCTATTCAAACTGATCTCACACCCTATTAAGAGCTTTGTGCAAATGACAAGCGCCTGCCGAAACGCAGGGGGAAAGAAGACCTCGCGTAGCGTCGCAACACGTCTTAAGCATTTATCGGGGAACCTTGCCTCCGTGTATACACGTCTTAGTCATTTTTCGAGAAATTTCAATTCCGTGTATACGCGTCTTAAGCATTTTTAGAGCGATCTCCAAAAACGTTTAAAAACGTCTTAAGCAGTTAAAGGGTTAATACTGAAAATCCGAATTCGCACAAATATGATGTTCTACATTATAATATTTTTAAACTGTCATAATATTTTTAAAGCTTTTTTGACCTTACTGTCAAAAAAGGATAATAATTGCATATAAAGGATAATAATTGGATATATATAAAGTGTAATAATTGGATAATATAAAGAATAATAATTGCATATAATGTTAATCCAAAATGAATTAATTGATCATTCCGTTTAATTTAAAATTAAATCTTAATTCTTAAAAGCAAAATTAGTTCTTCCTCTTCTTAATCGCTGAGTACGTCCACTGGGGAATCCCGACAGTTTCGCATCTTTCGCAGCGGTAAGAATTCTACCGCTTGGCACTTGACGAACATTTTGCGATCCCCCGGCGTGTGTGTTCTTTCAGTGGATCACGTTAATAACTCGAGAGGTGTTATTTCGTAATGAATTTTATAAAATGTTAATGGAGCCCATAGAATGTGTTGGAGAACATCTTTTTTTTCACGAATTACATTGTTCAGGCAAATATATGATTTGTTTCATGGAGTCTTAACGATCTAATTAAAACAATCCCCTATTAACCCCCCATTGTCCAAAAGAGAATATTTTACCTTGTAAATGACATTGATATTAAAAATAATTCATATTACTGACCCGTGATATTGTATGTTACGTGTCTCATGCAGCAAAGCAACACCGTTTCCTAAGACGCCATTGAATTGCTTATCGGATAAAATACTGTTGCAAATTTACCTTCTTCTTTATGCATTGAGAGTGCTGTCTAAGGGTATATGACAATGTTCAATATACTCTTTTAATACTGCTTAGAATATCTAACATTCAACGAAATTCATAAGGAATAGATTCTGCATTAAACCTCGAAGTCATCTAGCGTTAACTTAAAATCAGAGTTATTAGGAAAGCGTTTTGGTAATGCAGCGCACAGTCGAATAACTTATATTTTATTTAACAGAGTTTAATTAACAATGCCCTTCCCCTTTTATTAAGTTTTATCTCAAGCATAATGTAAGTTTGTTTTTTAATCTAAATAAGCACTGAAAATCAAAAATCATTTCTAAACAAAGAGAACACATTTTTATTTATATTATTCTAGGATTTCGTCAAAGGTAGATACAAAGGGGAGATTATTAGGCTTCGAATATTTTAGACGTTTAACAATTTCTTCAATGCATGGTATAATAACATTTAAGTATTGCAGGTTATGTACTATTAAATTACACAGTATAACAGTTTTAAATACTGTTGTCAATCGTTTGTGCAATTTAAATAGACGAACATTAATATGTATCTGAATGGCAAAGTTTTAAACGCCCGAATAATGTAATTATATTCATTTTAAAATAGTTTAGAATTCGTTATCTCTTTTTGCTTGTATGTCGCCATTTTAAGTGTTAAATAATGTTTTTTCCGTGTTCCATCAATGGAGTTTATTTCATCTGCGAAGGAAGTATCACAGTCTTAATTATTTTCGGAGGCACCGACCGACATCGAATAATCGCGCGAATTTTTATTTTATTTGTTCATCACTGAACGCAATATTAGTTATACACTTTTTTATTTCTCGTTAATGTTCAATTGCTTTATTTTATTCAGTTCATCACTGAACGTAATATTAGTAATATCAGATTATTACTTCCTATTAATATTGATTTGCTTCATTTTATTAGTTCATCAGTGAACGTAATATTAGTGATACAAGGTTATTACTTTCTGTTAATATTGAATTGCCTTATTTTACTCCCGTATTGGATAGTGTATTTAATATTCATTTTAGTTGTCCAACAGTAGACATATATAGCGTATACATTGTTCTACGTTGTTGTTTTTATTTTAGTCGGACTAAATGTGGCAGAGAGTGTGAATTTCATATAATTTAAGAATCTCATTTTTAGGTTTGTAAATTTAAGAGAGTGCATTTAATTCCGAGATTCATGAGAGTATTAATTAATTACGTTAAGTAAATTGAGCTACTTTGAGGAAGCATAAAGAACAGAGTGTTCATAAATTTTAAAAACAGAAATAATGTCCTATTTAGGAACTGCTAGCAAGGAAGATTTGCAAAATCTCGCGGCTGAATTGGGAGTTCGTGTGACTGAATATTTAAAAATAGTTGATTTAAAACAGAAAGTTGTTAGAAGCAGGGATTATGATGAACTATTCGTCAAAGGAGTCTTAGACACAATAATAACAGAACAGAAAGAGAGGGAAGAAAGAGAAAAACGTAGGAGGCAGAAAGAAGCAGAAGAGCGGAGAAGGAAAGAACAGTAAGAATTGGGGAGATTAAGACTTGAAGCAGAGACAAAGTCTCAAACTAACAGACAGGTCCAGTCAAAAACAGAGCTGCGTCACCTTATGCAGAAATTCTATGACAACATAGGACATATCAGTCTGTATTTACTACTGTTTGAAAGACAAGCAGAATGGGCTCAAATTAAAAAAGAAGAACTTGTATCTCATTTAGTAGGTTCCTTACGAAGTAACACAGTTAGTAGCTAGAAAACCCTCCGATAAACTAAAGACTATGAGCATGTGAAGCATTTAATGTTAAAACGGTTTAAGATCGGAAAAATCAAGGCAGAAATTCATGGAACATCAAAAGAGTACACAATCCAAAAGCATGGATTTCAACTATGAAATAGAAAATTATTGCAAAGAGTGGGAGACTGGCTTGGGAGTTGAGACTTTTGATCAGTTGCTAGACTTGATGGTGATTGACCAACTTAAACGTCAAGTCCCTCCTGAAATTCGAGATTATTTTCTTGACAAGCGGGTAGAGGTTATTTCATCCAAGAAATTAGCTGAAAAACTTGATGCCTATGAAAATGTCCGCGGACATTTTCCAAAGAGGAGTTAGTAGAAGGGCAGAAAGAAAGATACAATTCGTGAACTCAAAGTTAAATGAGTTCAGATAAAAAATTAAAACTGAAAATAAATGGTCATTAGGATTTAATTCGCAAAGCTGGTTCCACCGACCTAGAAGTCCACGTCCGGGTGATAAATATGAAAAACGAAACACTCCACAACGTTATCAATGTGGATCCTACAAACATTTCAGACCTCAATGGCCAAAACTTAAGAATATTACTGAATATCCTGCTAATCTTAACAGAATTAGTGTAAAACCAGAGGATAAATTTATATTGCCTTATACAAGTATGGTTTACGTCAATGGTTGTAATGTTCCTATATTAAGGAATTCAGGTGCGAGTACTGATATAGTTTGTCGCAAATACATCACGCCCGAAATGCTGACAGATGAAAATGTGTGGGTGCAACAACCATTAGACTTGAATCCAACTTGTTTACCATTGGCTGAGGCCGAACTAAATTGCAATCTCTGGTAAGTATTAACCAAGGCTGCCATTATTAGAAATGAACCCGACAATGAAAGATATTTATCAGGCAATCGAACTTTTGCGCTCTTGAATGAACAAAGGAACGAACTTGATAGTCCTCCTCACCAAATTTATGCGGTCTCTACTGGAGCTCAAAAGAAAAGAGAAGTAGCTGAACGTTGATGAAGTAATCTTGGAACCGATGAAGAAAGAAAATGAAGCATCCAGAGATGTCCTTGAAGAAGAAGTTAAATTACCGAAATGAAATATGGAAGATGAAACTCTCATGAAATTAGTAAACATTGACTCCAAAGCACGACTTCAGCATATTGATAAGGAACTATCCAAAATCATCTAAAAAGTTAAAGAAGGTACATGCAAAAAGGACAACTATAGTCTGACAGGAAAAGACCTTTTAGTTAAAAAAAGACATATAAAATGGGCTTTGAAAACAGCTTGTAGTTAGAATGAAAACCTCAAGCCGTCAATTATAAAGATGTGCCACGAAGGAACTTCCGGTCATTTGGGTGCCAAAAAGACCAAAAACAGGCTGGCTAGACATTTTTATTGGACGAGGTGTTACAAAAAAAACCAAAGATTTTGTAAAAAACCTGTGATGCTTGTCAGCGGGCTGGGAAGGGAAATGACAAAAAGAAGGCTCCAATTACGTTAGTGCCAGCAATTTCCGAAAAGTTCACTAAAATAAAACTTGATACTCTTGGTCTATTTCAAAGACTGAAAAAATATTATGACAGATCTGTGTATGTCGCCCAATACCCAGATGCTTTTGAGGTGACACATATTTCTTTGCCGTCTCTTAAAGTCAATGAATAATCCAAATTCATAAACTTTCGAATTTTATTGAACTTTTCCCTTCAGAAAAAGTCTCTCCGTTGGGGAAGGGGTTGTAACAGTTTTAAATATTGTTGTTAATCATTTATACAATTTAATTAGACGAACATTAATATGTATCTGAATGGCAACGTCTTAAACGCAAGAAGAATATAATTATATTTATTTAAAATATATTTAAAATACTTTTTCTCTTCTTGCTTGTATGTCGACATAGTAAGTGTCAAATAACGTTTTTGCTGTGTTCCATCAATGGAGTTTGCTTCATTTGCTGAAGAATTACCACACCAAGTAGTTTTAAATTTCTAAGATGTCCAACTCGAGATTGATTGCCGAGTTCCTAATGAACCACTGGCAACCCACCGCTTGTCGTCCCCAGATAGGGCAGGTATAGGTGAGCATGGGACGCAACATGGCTTTGAGTAATTCATTATCAGTAGATAGAACACTGTTCTGAGAAATTAAGGGGGTAAGTGTACGTTCACGAACTCGGAACTTTGCTAAGAGCTGTATAGCGTGTTGGCACCAAATGAGTCATTTATCAAGGATAACCCCTAAGTATCGGGCCTGCTTAGTCCATGGGATGGGGATATCAAACACGAGTAGTTCATCTGGTTCTCGGAACCTTTTTCTAGCAAATGGAATTGCTTCAGATTTCTCAACATTGATCTTAATTTTCCAGGCAAGAAGTCGGGATTCCAGTGAATGTATGTGTTCTTATACTGCTTGTAGAACTCGGCTAAGACATGCACTTTGTGAGAATTGCGGTATTAACTGCCTACATCGCAGGAGCGGTGTGTGGGGGATATTGTTCGTGTATAAACTAAAAGAGTATAGGTTCCAAGGGAGATCCCTCGTGGTACTCCAGCCCTTACAAATCTAGGGATGGAGATTGTGTTGTTTACACGAACGATGAAGTGTCTATATGTAAGATAGGAGCGAATGATGGTAATGATGTAACCTGGGAATCTTAGGGTTATGAGTTTGTAGATGAGGCATTCCAGCCATACACTGTCAAAGGCCTTAGGTACAACCACTCGTATATTACATTACATTACCACTTCGACAGGAAAAGAATGTAATTGTGGAGAACTGCACTTTCTGATCACGTTTCCCGATTCTATTTTATTCACCAGTTGGGAGAGCATCTATTAAATCAGGAATATGAAGTATATCAAGAGTCAATTTATCCATTCCAGGAAAATGTTCACGTAAAGGACTCAAGCAACTAAAGATTGAAAAGTTCCAGTTGAAACACAACAATATTTAATAAAGAAAGTATTTACATTATTCAAACACGAAATTTACATATATTACAAATTTCCCCATCATAGAACCAAGATTAGTTTTATCAAGAACAAATATAATTGTTGTTTAATACCGTGCGGCCAAGACAGATCATGTTCAAGCGTCACACTTCAACTGACAATAAAAAAAGGTTTTACATTCCTTCTCGTGAACTAGTCGGCAACAGACAAGATATTTTTAAAAAGAGCACTGTAAGGTACGCTTATAATCACTATTTGGAAGATCCTGTATCTGGTTATCACTAATAACATCCGTTTCTAACCCAATATACAATTATACAATTATTGAAAATTTCTATTTCTCGTTTAACGCAGTGACATGCCACTCAAACAGTATATGCCACAGAATACTTTAGGAAATAATTTAGTTGACGACAAATGGACATTATTATCTTTTGCTGAAGCATAGAATAATCTGAAGTACTATAAAGAAAAAAATTGCTTTTTAATCAAAAAAGTGAAGTCCTGGCTTTACAGTATGTCTACGAGATCTTGCCTTCTTCTCCCATTCTTATTCATTGACTGCTGTTAAGAAAGAATGTGTATCACGTTCCGTTCGTACCCTTGCTATGAGTGGAGCGTCGATCGGATTATTTCATAGCCCCGTGAATTTTTTTCTAATTTTGTCAGAATCCCGAAGTTTACTCGTGTAATCTTCATCTTCCCTTGGCGTTTGGTAATGAAATTGTAAATTCCAAGAAAGTATACTCTTTTAATTTTTTTTGCATAAGTATTTTATTGTGAAACTTAAACAAGCATATTGAGGAAAAACTGTATCGTATGTTCAACTATCCGAACAAAAGTTTTTTACAGGTTTCAGAAAATATTTAATGTTTTCCGAAATGATACGGCTTTATCATAATTTCCACTGATTCCAAACTTTCCAATCCTCTGAATGCCTTCCACACCATACCAGTATCGTTCGAATGGCTTCTCACATACAAGCCGTTCAGGTTAGCCTCATAGCAATCTTTTTACCACCAACCTCCTTTATATATATTTGCGCAGTCTTTTTCAGGATCCCTATCATTGTTCCTGTCTTTTGTGCTAAATTTGTTGTTTTCGTGATAGGTAATGCTGTCGCCTGCAAAGGGAAATCATTAAATTTGAATATCGTAGTTACTAAAATTTATATCACAAACAATACAAAAAAGGAATTATTTTGCTTCAAATTATACGGGGATCGGAGATTTTGAATTATTATTCACATCGTTACGAATAAAAATTCATTCATTTGCTCAAAAAATTTAGGAAATTTCTTACTCTGATTTTTCATTTCCTAGTATCAACTGGATTGGAATATTTAATTTACCAAAGAAGATAAGAGCTGTTTAATTACCTTTCATACAAATTTTGACTGGTACCTCCGGAAGCTAAATTCAAGGATCTGGTGCCTTTCTTCGCCTAATCTCTCGAAAAGGAGTTTGGCATGACGAATATTAACTCTTCTCCTGCAGTATAAACATCTTAGTCGCAGGCATTCACATTTATCACGGATTCGATACAAACACAATCCTAACGCTTCAGCCTGAGTTGAATTTTGTCCGCGATTACTATTTCTTTGCATCAGATTAATTCAAGACGTTCTGTTGTGAAGTAATAGTTCGAACTAATTTAATAGCTTATCAACTAATAACTAATTAGTAATTCCAAACGTTAAATAAATTTTAGGACCAAAAATTACCATTATTTTCCTGAAATCACTAGGCTCCACCATTACTTTCTTAAAATTACTAGGCTTTCAGGACAGAAAATGTGATAAATCAAATACACCTTCGTTAGAATCGAACCATGGATCTCCTCATTAAACGCTAGATTTTTAAACGGCGACATTAGAAGTGTGCATATCCGAAGAAACCTAAGGTTTCTTATAATTTGACAGAAATAATTATTTAAAATGAAAAGCGCAAGGCTTCTTGAGGAAAAACCTACTCGTATTTTAGAACGGTCAATACATGCGCGTCTTTCCGTCGCAGAAGTAGATATATTATTCGTATGACCAAAAATGATCAGCTGCAAGTTGATGCGGCATTGTGCTTGCCCATCTTTAAACCGAAAGAGCCATTAAAAAACTTGAGAAGTTTCTGTCACCGGTACCCAGCAAGGAAATATTCGTGTTAATACTGCATATAAATTCGAAAGCTGATCTGATACTTTGTGGACGATGCTACGACGGACATTAGTTTCCCTGCCGCTTGAACCTGTTGAAGGTCCGTTGCCATTACCTTATCAAATTCTGCAAGCCATTTTTAGGGGATGCGAGCTACAGTATTTCAGAGAAAAATTTGCAAACCCACAAAATATTTTGTAGAGTCATTAGGTCATCATTAGGAGCAGGAAACGTGAAAAATGAGCAATATCTTCGCCGCGGCTCAAACTCTGGACCTCTCGAATACGCATCAAATATGCTTGCCAATTACACCACGAAGGCATGCGAAAAAGAGAGAGAAAATAATTCATATACCTCCTCTTTTTTTTAAAGGAGGGCTGTGGATTAGAGGATCCAGACGCCAAATTCTGGTGGTGATGAATTATCGTCCACTACCTTTCAGTTCGGCTGCCACTCTAGAGCCATCAGAAATTTTTAAGCAGGAGACGTGAAAATGTGCAGTGTCCTCACAGGGACTCGAATACAAACACTCTTGAACACTCGTCGAGTATGCTTCCAATGACGCCACGAAGGCATGTTGAAAAGAGGGACAAAACCCTTATACACTTCCCTTTTTAATGGGTAACTGGGCATTAGGGTATCCAATTGCCAAATTTTGGTGCTAACGAATGATTTCTCACTACCTTTAGTTCCCGCGCCGCTTTTAAAATCATTAGTGTTTTTCATGCTGGGGACGTAAAAAATGCGCACTGCTGTTTCCGGGATTCGAACTCCAGATCTCCCGATTGCCAGTCGGACGTGCTATATAGTTACACCCTGAAGGAATGCAGAAAGGAAGGAGAAAATATATTAGAGCTGAGCTTTTCCAAAATCAGGACATTCGCGCAAAGAAACTTCATCATACACCTGTGTATTGTCCCTAAACAATTAGCGGTATCTTTCTGTTGTTTACAGTGTTATTACCTTCATTACTTACTTCATTTTTAAAACTTTACTTGAGATCCTTATCATGTATTTGTAAAATGCTAGCAGCAAAACGCTTCCCGATAAGGTTACTTAATTTTTACATTTTATAATTATAAGGTTTCTCCTTCAATCTCTTGACCTTCTTCGTGAGCATAAACTGTGAAACCTTATGTGGAGGACAGTGAGCAGATCTAGGCTATGTCCTTTAGTGTTGCAGAAACTACAAAGTCAGAAGGAGGGTTTAAAAGTGACCCTTTAATTCAAATATTTACAACTCTTCAAATTGAGAGTAAGCCACTACTTGGGCTGAACTAAAATAATATGAAAATAAAGTGTGTTAACAAATTCAGTTCCCTAACTTAAATTCTAAGTAGGACGGCGAGGGAAGCGTAACTCTTAGTGAAATGCAATAATGCGAATTTCACTAGCAAACACTGGAAATTGTAAATGCCTATGCAGGCGAACTTTCAGTAGACAGAGGAAATCTTTGCGCGCACAGCCTTACGGCGATAAATCCAAGGCTCTATCTTCCCCTCGTTAACTCCTGCCTTTTAAACTGCTAACAGATATATGCGATTTGCATAAATATCTCACTCGCGCTAAATTCGGGCAGCAACTGAAACTTTGAGAATTCGATAGGAAAGTTCAAACTAAAAATAATTTGGTTAATTAAAATAATGAATGCTACATAGTTGCTCCCAGAATTTAGTAGTCTGAAACTAAGTAGCCTAAAATCGGCTTTTAGTGAAGATGCTAAATTCTAAATCTAAATTTTCCTTCCTATTCGCCATCCTTTACAATTGTAAGTTTTAAATTTAGTTTAACTCTCTGTTTGTGTCTTAGATATTTTAACATAGAATATCTTTTTCCGTCTTCACATCAAAAAGATCCATCAGGAATTTGGCTGGATACTATCTGGTTCCTTCCAATCTGGAAGGAAATAAATTTTAATTTCATGTTATAAGTACATTTCACCTGAAAAGTACAACATTCCCTTCCTCTGATGCTTTCCGTAATGACTTTTATTCGCGCTTTAGGTATTCGCGTTTTTTAATTTCTATTAGCGCTTTTCGCCAAACGCATTCATTTTACACTCATTCATTTTTAAAACTTCCCCCTTGTTCTCTGGCCAAATGTGGTGTTTGTGAAAAACACGCAGTTTTACTTTGTCAAGTGTTCACAACTACCACCTGACTTCAATTCTATTGGGGTTAATTCTTCGACTTTCAAGACCTCAGACTTCCCCTAAAACAAATCTGAAATGCCCTGAGGTTCTAACATGAAATGAACTTTAAACTTTTGTGTGAAACCAGAGAACACTACGTACAACATTCAAACATTTCAATTGCATTTCATACATATAATTCATTCTTTCAATCTTCAATTCAAATTTTCTTTAAATGCTCATTGCGTTAAATAACACTTATATATTCACTTTCTAATTTAGCGCGCTTTACGCTTTTACATTACATTTTAATTTTAACTTGCGTATCCTTTACGCTTTTCCAAAATATTCGATATAAACAAAACCAGTGCTTAAGGCTTACAACAAATCATGCATTACATAGAAAACAGTTTTACATTAAATGCATTCATTATTTATACATAGAAAAATATAATACAACAGTTTTGCTATACAACTTACGTACTAGTTGCTTTTAATTAACACAATTCAATTTCCTATTTACAGAGAGTCTTTTGACTAAAATCGATGAATCCCATGTTCTGGATTACAAAGAACATTTCACGAAGTCTCACAGTTTTTCAACTGAACTCTCGAATTTCTTCCGCTGCATAATTAAGTTGTTCCTTCAAGCGTGTCCTTTACGCTTTCGGCAACCGGCTTTTGACTCGGGTAACTTCCCTTTTAAATCTGCAACTTGCACTTAAATCAGAAACATAACTGTGTGAATTTTAAAAGAAAATAAAGAATCTACTTATCTTTCTGCCAGTCTTTTAGGCGTTTTTTTGTCCATTCCTGAAAGGTTGGATATACTGTGGCTTGGGCTATTCTTTGCTTGTTACTCCTAGATTGAAACTCTGGGGCTGCCTTTCGTTTGGTCGATCTTCTTTCCTCCAGAAACACCTTGTTGGGACGAATGGTGGGTGGCGCTTTCCGTTTGTGCTGAAGTCTTTGCTCCCTCTCCAGACTGGCTCGTTCCTTCTCCTGCACTCGTAGGCTCCTTCGTTGTGGGTTGGCACCTTCGGCGGCTCGCTTCTCGCCGTTCTGTTCCCTCCGTAGTGGTGGAGCTTTCATAGTGTTTTCATTTGGACGTTCCTTCCTTAGACGCTTTGGTTGCTGAGACTGTTGCTTAGCGTTTGTCCTTTTTTCTTTTTGGGGTGGTCTTTTCTTCGGCTGCGGCTTCCTCTCTTCTGGTAACCTCCTTTTCAAACTGGGTTCTCTTGTTTTTGAGGGACCTGGTTGGGGCTCTTGAATCTTAGAAAAATTCTGTGAGGCTGGACCCTGCAACATGTCTTTCAAAATATTATTATTAGCTCTTCGATAATAATGTTTAATTTGATCGAAATTTGCCACAGTCTCTTCGCCCTTCTCATTCTTTAAATATGCACGGCATTCAACTATTCTTGTAATTTCAAAAGGACCATGCCATCTTGGGCAAAATTTTGCGACCTTATCTTTTGCTGCGCATGAAAGTGCGTGGGCTTGTTTCAACACCTCCTCCCCCACTTTATATTCTACGGTTCTTCTTTTTGAATCGTAGTAAATCTTTTGTTTCTTTTGCGCTTCCCGGGAGCACTTTTCTGCCTCCTTCAACATTTTTTCTATTTCACCCATTTGAAATTCCGGCGCTCTATCTTTCACATAAAATAATTTATCTAAGGGGGTCATTATCTTCCTGCCCAAAAACAATTCGGCGGGGGATTTCTTCGTTGTCTCGTGCTTAGCCGTTCTGAGGGCGAATGCAAATTCTTCGACGCAGTCATCCCAGTTAGAATGGTGCTTTTGCACATAATTTCTAATCAATTTTACAATATTCTTATTTACCCGTTCCGCTATATTTGATTGTGGGCGGTAGGGTACCATTTTCATATGCTTAATGCCCAACTTGTCACACATCATTTTAAATGTACTGCTTACAAACTGGGGACCATTATCGCTAATCACCCTCGCTGGACATCCATATCTTAAAATATATTTGTTCAAAAACGAATCTGCAACGACTTTTGCTGAAGCCCGCTTAAGTGGTATCAACTCAACCCATTTACTGAAATGATCCACAATGACTAATAAAAATCGTGCCTTATTTACATGACTCCTGGGGTAGGGGCCTAAGAGGTCAATACCAATTATTTCATTGGGGAACCTAGACTCAATACTAGTTAATAACCCGGCCGGGCGGAAATTTACGTCATTATTTATCTGACACGTGTGACAAGTCTGGCAGTAATTTTTAACTATCTTTTGTAATTGCGGAAAATATACCGCCTCGCGTACGCGTTGTATTGTTTTTCTAATTCCAAAATGGCCCGAGACAGGCGAATCGTGGAGCTCTTGCAAGATACTTAAAATTAATTTGGCCGGGATGACTGGTCTGTATTCACTATTTTGATTCGTAACTTTAGTATAAAATAAGAGACCATCAATGATTTCATAGTTCTGTGCTCTGCTTCGTATTGCATTAATGTCTATATGCTGGAAGTTATCTGGGTCTTTTAAATAATTATAAATATTTCCGAATTCGGGATCCCTAGCAATTTCTTCTATTACAGTCTCTCGAGAGTCAATGACCTTTGCCTGAAGCATCGCTATTTTTACTTTCTCGCCGTTCTCGTCTAACTTTATTCTAGATAATGCGTCGGCCACTACATTGTCTTTTCCCGGTGTGTGTTTGATAATGAGATTAAATTCTTGCAACTTTAGGGTCCACCGAATTAAGCGTGGCGAAAGATTCTTTCCTGAAAATAATCTGGTAACTGCCGCATGATCTGAATATACTGTTACGGGAGAACTCCCAAAATATACACAAAATTTTTGAACAGCTGCGAGCACTGCTAAAGTTTCACGCTCCGTTGCCGAATAATTTCTTTGCGTATCATTCAATGTACGACTAAAAAAGGCAATCGCTTTTCTATTTTGTGTTAACACGGCTCCGATTGCGTAATCTGATGCGTCTGCATAAATTTCTAGACCCTTGTCTTTCTCTGGGAACTTTAGAACCGGTGCATTAATTAAAGATTCTTTTAACTTCTCAAACGCGGCGTTTGCTTCTGAAGACCACGCAAAACGAACTCTTTTCCTTCTCAACTTTAACAATGGTTCAGCAATTTCTGCGAAATTTTTAATAAAAATTCTATAATATGAGCACATACCCAAGAAAGTCGCTAACTTTTTGGCTGTATTCGGAATTGGGTAATTTTTCACTGCTATAACTTTAGATTTATCTGTTTCGATCCCCCTTTGAGAAATTTTGTACCCTAAATATTTGAGTTCTTTTGCCGCGAATTTACATTTCTTAATGTTCACTTTAAGTCCTGCATCTTTCAAAAGAGTAAAGACTTCTCGAAGGTCTTTAATATGTTCTTCCAGCGATTCTGAAGTAACAATTATATCGTCAAGATAAATAAATGTACTTTTTCCTATTACCGGCCTTAAAATTTTGTCCATGCACCTCTGAAACGTGGCCGGGGCTCCCGACAATCCAAAAGGCATACGCAAAAAGCCATATGTACCGTATTTTGTTATGAATGCTGTTTTGTGAACATCTTCCGGCTTTATGCTTATCTGAAAATATCCGGATGTCAAATCTAGGGTGGTTATGTATTTTGTCGATTTAATACTTCTTAGAATTTCATCAATTACCGGAAGTGGGTAAGTTGGAAATTTTGTTATACTATTAAGCTTTCTGTAGTCAATAGCGAACCTGTACCTTAATGGATCAGTTAACGGCAAATCATTATTTTTCTTACATAAAACAACCGGACTCGCATATGCACTAGAAATAGGAGTTATTATTTTGTTTCTTAACATTTCATCAATATGGTATTTTATTATTTCCTCCTTAACTTTGTCGTACTTGTAAGGACGCTGACGTATAGGTTCATCCGTAGTTAATTTAATTTCGTGTGCTACGATCTGGGTGAATCCTGGAATATCATCAAATAAATCAGCGAAATTACTTACCAACTCCCGAAACTTGTCCTGTTCTTCGGGCGTTAGATGGCTTAAATCCACTTCAGGGGGAGGTGTTGATTTCTTTTTAACTGGGTCCATGGTTACTTGCAAGGTGGAGTTTTCAAAATCGATTTTCGCATCCACAGCTGCAAAGAAATCTGTTCCTAAAATAACCGATGCTTGGAGGTTCTTCACTACAAGAAACATAATTTTTTTTTGTTCTTCGCCGATTTTGATGTACAGCTCGATTTTTCCCATGCATTGACACGTTTTTCCTTGGGCTGCTACCACCTTCATTCCTTCCACGCTATGCAGACGATATCTACGAAAGTGCTTCTTAAAAAATTCTTCTGCCAAACAGCTTCCTTGAGCGCCGGTATCCAACAGAGCTGTAGCGGGTACGTTGTTAATTAGTAACTGCAGTCTCGGTAATTCAATGTTTCTCACCATGACCGTATTTAGCTGTACTTCAGAGGGATTTTTCTTCTCCTCGGAACATTGCACCCCCTTCCCCGCAATATTCCTTAGTAGTTTAAATGCTTTGCGGGTGTTTTCTTCTGTTGCTGGCTTCTGCCTGGGGAGAATGATTTTCTTCCGTAGTTGGAATTATTTTGTTGGCGCTGTACTTGGCGCGGTTGACCGCTCGCATTTTGACTGGTACCAGTAGTTCTCGGCCATCGTCTGTTTCTTCCTTCGGCATTCTGGTTCCCCTGCAGCCGCTGTTCATACGATTGTCTCCGTTGATTTTCGGCCGCTCGCCGGCTCTCGAATTGCACGGCGAGTTCAAACAGCTTGTCCAGCGTCACGGGATTTCTTAGCTCCATGAAATCTTGTATAGATGGTAACAATCTGGGCAGGATTATCTGGATAATCTCCGGGTCCGGCCTCGTGCCATACAATAATTTAAAGACTTGTATTTTTCTCAAAATAAATTCCGATAGTTCATCCACCCGCTGTTGGTACTTGCTAAACAATTCAGCTTCGAGTTTCGCACGGTCTTTAACCACAGGAAACGCTCTCAAAATTGCTAGTTTAAAATTCTCGTACGTGTAAGTCGGCGTTCCTGGTTCTCCCAGCAGACATTTTCCGATGCACTTATACCAGGTCGCTGCTTGGCCCCTCAATGCTCCTGTCGCTAATATGACCTTCTGATGTTCCGGAACTGGATACAGCAAAAAATGCGCTTCTAACTTTTCCAGGAATGTGTTCACAGGTCCTCTGGCATCAAAAACTACTGCCGGCTTCATGGCTGCTCTGATGGTTTCCACTATGAATCCAAATCCATCAGGCATTGCAGCTGTATTCTGGGATGTAGTAGGCATATTCCAACTTCCTTCCATCATTTTAAATGTTCGGGCGCCATTATAAGGTTTCTCCTTCAATCTCTTGACCTTCTTCGTGAGCATAAACTGTGAAACCTTATGTGGAGGACAGTGAGCAGATCTAGGCTATGTCCTTTAGTGTTGAAGAACTACAAAGTCAGAAGGAGGGTTTAAAAGTGACCCTTTAATTCAAATATTTACAACTCTTCAAATTGAGAGTAAGCCACTACTTGGGCTGAACTAAAATAATATGAAAATAAAGTGTGTTAACAAATTCAGTTCCCTAACTTAAATTCTAAGTAGGACGGCGAGGGAAGCGTAACTCTTAGTGAAATGCAATAATGCGAATTTCACTAGCAAACACTGGAAATTGTAAATGCCTATGCAGGCGAACTTTCAGTAGACAGAGGAAATCTTTGCGCGCACAGCCTTACGGCGATAAATCCAAGGCTCTATCTTCCCCTCGTTAACTCCTGCCTTTTAAACTGCTAACAGATATATGCGATTTGCATAAATATCTCACTCGCGCTAAATTCGGGCAGCAACTGAAACTTTGAGAATTCGATAGGAAAGTTCAAACTAAAAATAATTTGGTTAATTAAAATAATGAATGCTACATAATCACGTATCTCACGCTGCTAAGAACAATTAAAACTTTGCTGTTAATAACTACTCAGTAGCGAAATACTCTCACGAAGCAAGTTGCAGAGGAAAGTCCGATGTAAATAGGACTGCCTGTCGTATTTTATTGGAAAAACATCACTGCAACTGTTCATCTGCAATCAGCTTCGCGGATTCTTCTGAGGATGCAGGTTTTGAAACCCTGTGCTGTAAATTTTCAACGCAATTTTAACGTGTAGAAATTATTCGTTGATCTAATTTAAAAGCGAAATTCTTTTGTTACTAAAAAACTGGACATTCATATTTTATGTAAATAGGCGTAATAACTAGGAAAATGTAATCCTAGATTATTAGCGACACCATATTATTTTATGCACAATGAATTAGCATGAAGAGAATGCACAGTGCACTGCCAGATTAAAGATTTTTAAAATGGCTAAATTTATGAGAAATACTATTTAATGTTTCAAACCAATTGGCATTACCAGCGTTTCCGTAGTAATCTCTGATATGTAAGCAATGCTGATGGTCTTCATCATCAATCCAGAACTTATCGTAAGTAGCATAGGCTGTCGTTCCTTTGTGATCCATCAGATCAAAACGAACAGAGTACAGCTTCTGATTGGTGAAGGCAAATATGTTATCATTACCTGAAATGAAAGGCATGTTAACAAAGCATTAGAAATATTTTTAATGTATGTGGGGTAATACCTTTTTTAAAAAGACATCGAAGAAACTTCTTGAAAGGACAGCACATTTAATTACATTTAAAGTATTTACATTTCTTACAAATAAGTTTATGTAAATTTAGTTCGCTTCTATGATACACTTTTGTTTACGTCTTTAAATCTAGCGTCGTTATTCATTCAATATGTCTCGAGACCAACTGCCACATTAGATGGAATTCCGTTCCCTCGTCCAAGTCAGCGCCATCTGTCGTTCAATATAGGCACCACATGTATATACTATACATAAATGTTTATGAATGATGCAAAATATGAAATAAAATCACTAACTATAATTTGTCAATAATCATTTTTATTCCCTAGTTTGCCGCCTAGACGGTATACTGGTCACAGGAGCCTACTGTAGTACCGAAGGGCCCGGGTTCGAATACCGGAAAAGACGGGAAGGTTTGTTAATGTATAGGGTCTTTGCGGCATGGGGTCATTGTACCATTTCCTGTTTGCTTATGTAATCCCACTGCAATGTTGTATGTTTTCAGCCAGTCGGATAAAAATAAGTTTCTTACTATATATCTGGCGCTTTGGTGGTGCCTACTTTTGTTTACTTCCTTGTACAAAGTAAAGGAAGTGTTGTAATTGCGAAAAATTCCGAGTATCATGTAAACAAAGATATCCATTTTCACGACTCTCGAATCTTTGAACGATGCTTTTGCATGACATTTGTAGGTACAGACAAGATAAAGAAGGTATTTCTACAAAACGCATTGTAAAATGGATTCAGAAGAGATTTTTTTCGTGACGTCATAAATCCTGATCCGTCATAAATCCTGAGCGGTTTGTTGGATGACGTTCAAACTTCGTGGTTGGCCGCAGGGCATTATGGGAACTAGTAGACGCATGCGCACACAACTTGTTATTGACGGTCATTTTTAAGTCAAAATGTCACGTTACGGCGAGCCTGAGCTTATAGCACTTGTGAAGGCCTATTATGCGAAACATAACAGCCCGATTGTGGCTCAAACGAAGTTTGCCACCGAGTGCAAGCTGAAGACAACCGATCCAAGTGTGCTAACAATCAAGAATTTGATTCGCAAGTTTGACAGAACTGGTAGTATTTATGATGACAGTGTTGGCAATGTCGTCGACAAACGAGTGCGTAAATGCCTGAAAACATCGAGAAGACACACGCTGGGTTTCAAACCAGCCCAAAGAAATCGATTAGACGAGCTGCACAACAGGTGGCAATCAACCGGGAGACTCTGCGACAAATTGTTGTTGATTAACTGCATCCCTTCCCATACAAAATTCAAACCCATTAGCCATTAAGGCCCATGGCTATGCAACAGCGGTCATCTTTCGCCTGCACTATTGTCGAGAGAATTCAGAAACAGGAATTTGATGTGAATATGGTTTGGTTTAGCGAAGAAGTCCGCTTTCATTTGGATGGGTTCGTCAATAAGCAAAATTGGCGCATTTGGGTGACTGAGAATCCGCATTTCGGATCGAGAAGTCTCTCTACCCTCAACGGACGATTGTGTAGTGTGCAGTGTCCAGTCACGGAATTAATCGGTGCGATGTTGTTGATGGCATGGTCACTACTGAACGATAAGTGAAGGCTTTGAAAAATGATTTCATCCCCATTACCCAAAGTGCCCCTAATTTCGACAAGATGCGGTTCATGCAAGACGGAGCTCGAGCCCATCGGGGCAAGAGAGTGCGTGATGTTCTGGAGGACTACTTTGGGGACCGCATTATGGCTCTGTGGTACCCAGAGGCCACTGGAATGAGACTCGATTGGCTGCCATATTATCCGGATGTGAATACGTGTGACTCATTTTTGTGGCGCTATATTAAAGACAATGGTACAGAAATAACCCAAAATGCATTGCTGAGCTGAAAACTGCCATTAAGGAGGTCATCGACAGCATCGATATTCCTACACTTCAGCGGGTCATGCAGATTTTTTATATTTGTCTGAGCCACGTCATAGTCAAAGACGGCAGGCATATCGAACATGTCATAACCTAAATCCGATTATCCGTAGTGACGTTTACATACTGATTAAAGTTCGTGCACTCAGTAGTTTTTAAATAATTTGCGTCTTATTTCATATAGTTCAATAATTTGTCACTCTAAATGTATCTCGCATAACTTAAAAACGAGTAGCTGTAGAACGTTGAGATTTTGTATATGGGACTGGTATAACATGCAGTTGTGCATCTCCCATTTCCTTTGGAATCAAACCCCCCTGACTTTTCCGGTCAAGGCTTGCGATATAATTCTCAATCGTTATGATGTACCCTACCTTCCCTGAAAGCTTGTCGTTAAGCTTTTTAAGCATCCTGTATACGCTCTATCCCAAAATAAGCCCCAGTTAAGATCGTCATCCAGCCGGACGCCAGGATTACTACCGAATGACAAAGGGGAGATTCAACAGATTCTCACTAAATAACGAACGAACGTAGTCTGGATTAATTAAAATATTTATTTTTCTGTACGTCGTGCTTTTTGACGAAAGTATTTAATATGCACTCGCGTGAAACAAAGAAACATGTTTGAATTTTCGGCCTTCAATGTTTCAGCACTTCTGCGTACCCTACCACTGTTGTATTCACACAGCAAAGTGCCATGAAGGTTTAAATAAATCTTTTTATGAGCTTGAATTTAACATAAAACATGACTTAATAATCAAAATTCCGCCACTTGCAGGTACCGAAATGACAAGAAATTGACCAAATAAAACTTCTGAAGCTAAGAATTCGCAGCTTGAGCCTATGCAAGTTTAATGATGAGATTTAACTTTGGCAGACAAATAACAAACGGCGAAATATTTTCTGAGCGGCATAAAGGGGTGTTGGAAGCCAAAAATCTTCAAAAGAATATTGATTTGGAATTTTTGCAGTTTCAAATTCTCTACACTTTTAGCTTTCTAAAAATACTATACTTTAATCTCTATGAAAATTAGAACTTTAAAAAATCTAGTTTTATTTTATGATCTAATGCTTTGATAAATGAGGGATTTTACGTAAAAACGCGTTTTTCCCCAAACGTTATTTTTTTATACTCGATGTACCTTTTCTCAGGAACTACTGCTCCCAGGTACCTAAAATTCGTATGGCTTATTTATTATGTTTTCTAATAGTTACTGAAATGAGCTTTTTGTGATAAATTAAGATAA
Organism: Stegodyphus mimosarum; assembly: GCA_000611955.2. NCBI lineage: Eukaryota > Metazoa > Arthropoda > Arachnida > Araneae > Eresidae > Stegodyphus > Stegodyphus mimosarum. The sequence goes on from KK117904.1 coordinate 199,715, forward strand.
AAAAATTTCCCAAATTTTTTTGCGTGAGAAAAGTGCTAAATTTTACTATGGCTAATAAAATAGTCTATAAATTAGTCTAAATTTCAAAGTGTTTCAAAAACTCATTTCATTATAATCAGATAGGTGTACTTTAATTACACAAAAAATTTCAAGAGTATATCTACAGCAGATTTTGAGAAAAGGTACATCGAAAGTGGCCAATATAACATTGTCGGTATTGGGGGTTCCGATACCCCTAAAGTATATGTGCGAGCATTTCTGCCAAAATCTCTAAATCTAAACAGTTCGAAAGTATGATAACTATGATTTCCTGAATTTGTGGCATCATTTTTAAACGGACTACTCGCAGAAAAGAATTTTGTTTACCCAAACGGTTCTCATTCAGTCAGTTGCCTGAATGAGAACAATGCACCAGTGTCATTTACAATGGCACCAGTGTCACATATGTCTCTAGGAGTAGTATTCAAAGTATCACAACACGGGATGAATGACTCCTGCCAACAATATGAAATCTCTGTAATAAGAGCGAGAACCATATTCAAGCTGGAAATTAGTAAACGTGCATTTGCATTGAAGTCTTTGTTGATAGCACCGAGTTCCCTACATTCTCCAAAACGACTGTTGTGGATAAAACTACAATGTTTATGAGTAAAACACGATAATTGTTGACTTTGGGTCTGGTGTAGTTTGATGACAGCTAAATACGCGAATTTTATTTTTCTAAGGGTGGGCACGCCTTCATGGAGGGCTTTATTGGGAAAAATAGGATTATCCAAAGTTACACCTAAAGAAAACTTCGAAAACACCCATGTATCCAGCCCTTTTGTCCGGGTTCAAACTAGACTGAACTACCAGTGTCCGCGAATTGACCGCTCGATCGCCAGGGATCCTGACGATTAATCGGTGTAGCGCTTTATCAGGCTATTTTTCTCCGTGTACAAAAATGCATGTGTTAACTGTATTTTTTTATTTCGTCTCGATAGGAAATACCCGCTCCAGCCCCTTCGTACAGTCACTAGAGAAGAAAATTGAGTTGAATGTTAATATAGATATCATTTATGTTCTTGAAACCGAAAGATTGCCGATGCACACAATAACTATTATATAACCGAGTTCAATGCTTTCACTTCAAGTGTAGTAGTAATACAACACGATAAATATAGCAGGGTAATTTGCGTAGAAGTTAAATCAAAGTCCGCGTACAAGAGGTAATTTTAATCCTCTTCTATCCCTTCTCTCAAAGTCAGCGTGTTTAATTGCGTAGAAGTTAAATCAAAGTCCGCATAGAAGAGGTTGCAAGGTTGACATTATGTTAATTAACAGTTATTTTAAGTTTTGTATCTTTCCTATCTCATTCTTATTTCAGCTTACAATTTCCTGCCAGAATGTAATTTCAGAAAAGCAGATAATGCAAATGAGAAAGAGTACTATTGAGTCGTGACTTAACCGACTTCAGGAGAGAGAGAGTCTGACTCCTGACTAGCGCGCATTTGCCTTCTGGCTACGTCTCCCGTAGCTGTTATTACGCTAGGCCATATCTTAGGCCCTTGCTAGGCTTCGCCGATTTAATTAATATTTAGGGCAGACTAATTAGATTCTGATAGCTTCGAATATATCCTTTAAGAGCTTTAGTTAAGCTAATTTTAGTTCATATTATTAGTATTTTAAGTTCAAGCCCGAGTGGTGGCTTTATGTGAAGTTCCAAGTCAGAACTGATTGTAAATGTAGTGAATAATAAAGGGTTTCAAACCCTTCTCAAGTCTCACGTGTTCTGTTCACACTTAAGCAATTATTCGCTTGTTAAGTGTTCGTGGAGTTCGAAGTTAGAACTTCAGATTTAAATAGTTGAACTTCATAAGGTTATTTTATTCCTCTTCTACCCCTTCTCTCAAAGTCCGCGTATTTAATTGCGTAGAAGTTAAATCAAAGTCCTTCAGAGCCCACTAGACTGACAAGCGAATTATCGCCCCGTGTAAACTAAGTCGTCATAAGGTTATAATAACCTTTTTATTAAATTCTTAAACTAAAAGAAGGCATCACTTGTAAGTTCAAATAACCTCCGCCACTTGCAAGTATTTAAAATTACATAAATTGAAATTCAAGTATCCTAGTCAGAGGCTATACGAACTGACCTATTTAAGCTGGCTAAAACCTTTAATGGCGTGTTTAAGGTCAGCTAGCAAAATGGTTCGCAGCCGAAATATTTGCAGGCAGAACTAGGCGATCAAACGTAAATTGCAGGCGACGCAGTCTAAAACATTCAAAACCCTCGACTTAGCACCCTCTGATCGACATATGACTATATATATATATATATATAT